>JBBMEF010000008.1:8723497-8735207 GCA_037832685.1 Sicyos baderoa | reverse complement strand
ACCCAACCCATTTATGTATTCAACCCAACCCAACCCGACAATTTGGGTTGGGTTGGTTCGGGTTTCTCGGGTTGTCGAGTTGGTGTGCACCCCTAGGTACAGGTGGTAGGAAAGAAGATGCAGTAAACCTTCCTCACAAACAACCGCGTTATTTACTTTAATGCCCCATGCAGTTGGATTCTGCCATTGCCACCTCCTTTACAGCTTCATTCCACCACTTTTCTAAACTCTAAACCCTAAACCCTAATTTCAACTCCAAATCCCCACTATAAAAATGCCCCATAAAACCCCAACAAATCCCCAAATCAGCAAAACCCCATTTCTTTTTTTTCCTCAACCATGTTGGCTAAGTTTCTAATTCCCCTGCTTATGAGCTACTTCACCATTGCCTCTGCTCGCAAATTGGACCAGAGCTTCGACATCACATGGGGCGATGGCCGAGCCAAGATCCTCGAAAATGGCGAGCTTTTGACATTGTCTCTGGATAAGGCTTCTGGGTCTGGTTTCCAGTCCAGGAATGAGTATCTGTTTGGGAAGATTGATATGCAGCTTAAGCTTGTGGCGGGTAACTCTGCTGGCACTGTCACTGCCTACTATGTAAGTGTTCCTCGGCTTTCCCCACATTTTGGTTTTGTTGTTTTGTAACCGTCCATCGCTAGTTAATATATTGTCAGCTTTGACTCACTTGCCTTATTTAAATCCATTTGACAACCCTTTAATTTTTAATTTTTAAGCCGGATATCTACCTTTTTCCTATATTCTTAAAAACTTTTAGGAAAAAAAAAAAAGTTTTCAAAAGTTGTTTTTTTTCTTGAAAGTTGGTCAGCATGCACATACTCTAAAAGAATAATGTATATATCTCGTTGGAACCTAAATTTGATTAAGAATAGACTTAAATTTAAAAAAAAAAAAAAAAAAAAAAAAAAAAAAAAAAAAAAAAAAAAAAATTATCGATGGAGCTTTATTCTTTCAAAATCCCTTGATTCATTATCTAAGATTGCACTAATACTCATAGTCTCTTTAGGAACTCTTACTTTAAAGGAAAACAATTTAGAATTATATTCCAATTTAGGGAAGGGATAAAATAACATCTAGAGGTATTTCTAAATAATTATTATTAAATTTCTATTTAAATTACTTGGAAATTTCGGGGCGTTACATGTTTTCTCTGTTTGGTTTTGACATGCTGAACCCTTTGGATTGTTTTTTGTTGGTCTTGTTTGCAGCTTTCCTCAAAAGGGTCGACGTGGGATGAGATTGATTTTGAGTTTTTGGGGAATTTGAGTGGCGATCCTTACATTCTTCATACTAATGTTTATAGCCAAGGGAAAGGCAACAAAGAGCAGCAATTCTATCTCTGGTTTGATCCCACTCTGGATTTTCATACCTATTCCATTCTTTGGAACCCCCATAGGATTATGTAAGCGCCACTCCAAATCTCTTCTTCTTTCTTTTTGTCATGAATAATCAGATATCTTGATGGGTGTTAATACATTTCATCCTCTGTCACGGGTTCAATCATGTAAATAAGACTCGACTCTCATGTTATTTGAGATCAATAGATTTATTAGTCTTCACCCCAATTTGTACTAAAAAAAAGTGTCACCTACTATTCATGAGCAAAGAAAGTAACTGTTTATGAATCTGGTAAAATCTTAATACAATATATATGACCTATGTTGCTTATGCGTGTACAATATATGACTTATGTCCCTTGTTAGGATCTTACAAATGTCTCACATTGGAAAAGTGAGGATGTATAAGAGATATCAGTTACTTCCTCATTGACAATTGGTTTCCTCATTGCCAATTTGTTTTGAGATGGAGTCCCATATTCTCTAATATCTCTTATCCATGCCGACGAAAGCTCGCATTTCTTAGTTAACTGAATATCTTGCATATATGTAAGTAAGGACTTTTGGTTGATGAACAAAAATAAAGTCACGAAGGCTTCTATGTCCAATGTTTGTTGTCCTAACAACTTAGTATTACATATTTCGTCTAGGTTAGGACACTCGTTGACCGAGTAGTGTGCCTCATATTAAGTAGTAATAGTAGCTGAACATAGTGTTGTTAGGCATTTGAACTATCCTTTTTGACGTTTCATTTCATGTTTGATGCACAGCTTCTCAGTGGATGGCACTCCAATAAGAGAGTTCAAGAACTCTGAATCAGCTGGTGTTCCATTCCCAAAGAACCAACCAATGAGGATTTACTCAAGCTTGTGGAATGCTGATGATTGGGCCACAAGAGGTGGGCTTGTGAAGACAGATTGGACCCAAGCTCCATTTGAAGCCTCTTATAGAAACTTCAATGCTGATAATGCTTGTATCTGGTCCTCTGGTTCATCTTCTTGCAATTCAGCTTCAGCTTCTTCAACTTCCTCTTCTACTGATAATCAATGGCTCTCACAACAGCTCGATTCGACAAATCGAAAAAGGCTGAAATGGGTGCAGGATAATTACATGATTTACAATTACTGCACTGATTTCAAGAGATTTCCACAGGGCTTGTCCCCTGAATGCACTGCCTCTGCCTCTTAAGAAAGTTGCCAATTTTTTTTTTTTCTTCAAATTTCTCTGCATACCCATTTTTGCATTATTTCATTGATTCTTTGTGACCCTTTTGTAAGTTATTATATAAACTATGATTCTGGATTTTGTTTATGTACAATGATAGTAAGCGACTTTCTCTTTGCCGTGGAGCAGAACATGTTTTTAGTTAGAGAAATATCTGCATGTTGCCTATGTGGCAAAATCTGAATCTGATTTGTAAGAAATTATTTACAAAAAAGAAGAAGAAAATTAATGGTTCAAAATCATCTAATTTTAATATCAACGGATGAGCTGATTGACAAAGCTGATATGTTTTGGGCTAGAATTAGTTACAGGGGTATATGTGCATTAAGTTAGAAAGTTTGTTAGGGTTTTAAATTATAAATAGAGAGGAGAGGAGGGGTGAGTGAGGAAGGGTTCAAAATATCTTTAGTGATTACTCTGTGGGTTCTAAAAGATGATTCTCTAGAGAAAAAGAGAGGTTCTAAATCCCTATTCAAATTTGAACTATCTTGTAGTTAGTTCTTTATCTTTTGATATTAATCTAGATTCTGAATCGTACCAAAAACATATTTTCATAAGGATTGAATTATATCCTTGATGGAGACAATTTAGCATATTTTCATATGGATTAAATTATACTCTTGATGGAGGCAATTCTTACATCAAGATTAGTACACGTTACAATTATACTCTTGATGAAGGCAATTCTTACATCAAGATTAGTACATGATAAAATGCACAACGAACCTTGAAATCTAGGAAATAATGAAGAAATAATATTGGTAAAATGCTTGTTCTTCAACTTTGATGATCGTTTCATTTTGGTCCCTCGTCTTTCATCGTTCAAATAATCAATGGGTTTCAACCGTGATGACAAATCTCTGGAGAGAAAATTGCATCCTCTATTTACAAAAAGCCGCAGAAGAGAGAAATAGATAAGTAAAAAAATCTGGGAGGGAGAAAATCCTCCTTTTTTTAAGCTTTCTATTACCCTTCAATTCTTGTTTAAGCCAGCTACAATTAGATAATATAGGGTTTCATTCATTGCTAAAAGTTAATTGGTGGTAACGAGTAGCCTATATTGATGAGTAAAGTCCAAATTTTAAGGCACATTTTCCTTAAGCTATATATATACATATATATGAGCATGATCTAAACTTTTATGAGTCAGTTAAAGAGATGGAGCAGAATAAGGCATCAAGAAGAGGCAATACATTGGTCGAGGATCATTGCGTAGATGAACTCGGTGGAGCCGCGACTGGATGAGACACGGGCTCGGGGGAGATCAACAGAGAACACACATGCAGAGATAGATTGGTGGCTCATTCGAAGATGGCAGATCAGAGATTTGACCCCCACTTAAACCTAACCAACATAGATCTGTAACGAGAACCTGAAGCTTCTAGAATTGATGCAAGACTGGGGATATTGGATCATCCTTTTCTAACATGGTAACATTTGATATGATATAGAATAGAGCCAAACAGCTGAGAAGGGCTACCTATTGAAGTAAAATTACAGTGATTCAAAATGCCAGAACAAATGTACATGACAATCAGAATAATTAATATATTTATACATGCATTATCAACCAACTAAAAAAAACATGGATTATTCATTAGTCTCTGGACCATCTCTCATACAGTAAAATTCAAAACATTTAAAAAGCAACAGAAAACTGTAAGGAATCCTTGACCCTAATCAATCAAACAACATTAAGAAAGGGTAATGAAATAAGAAATTTACCCTGTCACTGACCAATCCATTCATATTTTTGGGCTACAACATCTGAAATAAAGTCACTAGCAAACAGGAACAAGTCACTGTACAGGAATCTGTACAAAAGTTGTTAATATGTTATACAGAGATACAAACGATATCCTTTCCAGTTGATCCAGCTGAGTCTGAAAAGAGCATGAGTTGTCACTTGAAGAAGAATTCCAAGATCTACAGAGTAATGATCCAGTGAGTGAATTTGTTGAAATAACAGCCTGAAGAACAGCACCCCAACTAACCCAAGTTCTATTCCTCGTCCAACTCGACAATCTGTGCACGTCGTCTCTCAGCTGCTTTCTTCCTGATGAAGAAGCCCCACCTCATTGCAGCTTTGATCTTCAACCAACCTACCACAGCTTTTCCAGAACGGTTGCGATCATCGAAATTTGGCATTGGTGAAGGCATGAATGATGGGAATGAAAAGCCATCATCGTGGCCATTAACAGACCCATGCCCTCCCATGCTAAACATTCGCAACAATTGTTGCATATCTTCATTTTCCAGCATCTCATGACTTCTCATACGAATCTCATCCTCTGAAAAGAAGTCATCAACTCCCTTGTCTCCTCTATTGTTTGACCACTCAAATGGATTCATATTAGATTCCTGAACAGAAGAACCAAGCATTTGAAACCCTGAAGATGATGCTTGCGGAGGACCAAGAGCCAAACCAAATGCATTATTGTCATTTCTTGTGATATGACCATGGTTAGAACTGCCGATCAACTCATTCGTAGTAAATGAGGTG
Organism: Sicyos baderoa; assembly: GCA_037832685.1. Classification (NCBI taxonomy): domain Eukaryota; kingdom Viridiplantae; phylum Streptophyta; class Magnoliopsida; order Cucurbitales; family Cucurbitaceae; genus Sicyos; species Sicyos baderoa. The sequence goes on along the minus strand of JBBMEF010000008.1, from coordinate 8,730,125 downwards.
TTGTCATATTGGGGTCGAGAAGTTGGATTCGCAAACTGAGGCTGTGTTGGATATCTTGTGGTTGAATTATCATTATACCCTGAATTGCCAACAATATAGAAAATAAAAATAAAATTATAGTTAGCCAACCGACAGCAGTCATCAGTTCTAATAGATGAGACAGTCCTCAGAAAAAGACACATCGCAATTATTTGTGAAAAATTATATTATCCAATATATGAAATTTCACAAAGCCACACACAGATATAGCAATTCGTGGGGGAACAGTGAAGGGGAATCTCCAAGTTAATATACGACAAGATAAAATGATCCCTCTACCTGCTTAGAGAATATAAAACAAGCTTTTTTTATAACAAGTATACAACAAGCTTCATCCCATGAGAACAACAAAATGACATGTAATTTATTTATTTTTTTGATATCCATGATTGTCCAGACCAGCTTGCGTGGACCTCGGTAAAAAATTTAAATAAGTGTTTTCATGATTTCATCTCGCTAGTGGAGGTTAAGAACTAATACCCTCCTACACACAAACTAAATGCACTGAACTCAAGGCTTTGCTAAATAATAACGACTATAAATGTTAGTTGTTACCATCCAAAAGCTTAATTATAATGACACAAGTGTGGTTACCAGTAACTGAGAGTTCTGGATCCACTACAGGCTGCTGAGGCTGAACTGATACTGGCATGCGGGATAGTGACCCATGGTCTAGATTATTAGAAAGATCAAGATGTCCTCCTTGAAAGTCATTTCGGGGTGCATTGAACTTTTTGGACTGCTTAGAGCTCAAAAGTGACTTTCCATCGTACTCTACAACTTGATTCCAATTTTCATATGCTTTATTCACTAGCGTATCTACATATACCTGCAAAGCGGAGATAATTTCTTGAACTGTTTTCCGGGGATAAAGCATTATGCAATTTATATTCTTAATGTGTTTGTTATAATACTGCTAAAGTAGGAAATCATCATGCAGCATAATCACCAACCTTTTTTTTGTCTGAACTCCATAGCAAGAAGGAAAACAAAAAGACAATAATTGCTAAAACCTAAATTCTTGAACCACCCATAAACTTGCAAGAAGATTAAAACTTCTACCTTCGATAAATGGAAAGGTTCATTAGTTTCATGGGGCACGGCAGCCTCTATAGGATTTTTATTTTCTTTTGCATTTGCAAAAAGGCAACCTTAACAGATATAATACAATAATTCTAGGTTGCTAAAGAAAGTTACTAAGGGGAGAGATCCTCGAACATGGTGCATTCTGAAAACTAACCCCCCTCAGAAGTCAGACAGAAAAGAAAGTTAAAGAATAATCTTGCCACTCTTAACCCAAACAAGACAGGCCTTTCCTTTTTCATTCTTCCGTCAAGTAACCTTGATCCGGCAAAACCAACTAAACAACTATTTTCAGTAACAGAAATGGGAAACAGATAATCCGAACAATGATCTTGCCAACCCTTTACAGGTGTTTTCACATGTAAATTGCATTCATAGAAGTACAAAAAGCCTGTGTTTTGAAATTACCTTCTGGCTATCAGACAGAGAATCGGCAGGAAAGTATTGTTCCCCTGTAATCAGGCCATTGAGCTCATAGATATTGTTAAAAACAACACCAACATTTCTTGTTTCCTCTGGATAATAAATATACAGCTTCCCGCTCAGAACACAGGTCTTAGCATGTTCTAGGAGAGCCTCCCACATCTTATTTGACATACCACTTCCAAGAATCTACAAACACGAAGAAGTTTAAGAGTTGAGGATAAGAATAAATAAGAGATGGGTGACAGCACTTTTTTATATAACTAAACAGAAGAAAATGACAATGCCTACACTTCTTAGTTTTTGAGAATCTCGAACCACCATTCTGAGAAAGTCTTCAACAGAGTATATTCCCTGTTTATTTAGTCGTTTGTGAAAGGAACCATCCTTTCCAATCTTCTCCAATCTCCACACCTCGTCGTTTAATGCAGGTGGGTAATGTTTTTTATACACTGCAAAGTAAAACAAAGATTTAGAAATTATTTACTCCCAGCTCCTTTCATTTTACTTTTTTTCTCCTTCTTTCTATTAAATAGTGACAGAATTAAAAACGATAAGCCATGAACCTACATTCTCCCCGATGATCTTTAACTGTAAAAGCTTCAGTTTTTGCTTCACGAATACGTACACCTTCACAAAACCCTGAAGTCACCTTTAACCCAAGTCTGAACTTTCTGCTCCTAATCCAACTTGAGTTATCAGTGAAGGTCAGATCCCCTAGTGTTCCAACACCTTCCTTGAGAGTAACCTGCAGGTCACCAGTCAACAGAGGCCTTTTTCCTTCACGCTCTTTTACCACATGACTTTCAAATTCTTCCTCTGTCCAATCTTCATCATCTTCATTGTTAAAATCACCTTCAAGTACCACAATGTCCAATTTTGCCAAGGCTTCAGGTCCAGACGGTACTACATGGCCTGTGTTGGCATCAAGTAGAACGACATGGATTGTTGCACCCTGTTCACCTTCTACTTTCCCTCCAGTGAACAGGGGAAGTGACAATCTAGACCTAAAGTGCAGTTGCAAGTTTCTTCCATCAGGACCTTCGATCCTTTTAGGAGAAGACCTGTGAGTAAAAGTGTTAGAACAACATAAAAGACCATAAACAGAGAAAATGACCAAATTAAGCATTAAAAAAAAGAATTACTAGTCATTTCTCGACTAAGTCATAGATTGAATTAATTAACTCAACTAAGTCATAATACTGAGAGCCCTCATCACCTTTGGATATAATAAAACAGTACTTGAAGAAAAACAGAAAACAGACGGAGAGTAGAGGCTGAGATACGTAGCATGCTAACAAGCCATGGATGCATACAATACTTCAGCACCAGAGAACCGTGAAAACACATAATTGGGGGAAATGAACAGTTTCTGTGAAGACAACATTATCGAATTCCAAATAATGATTGCAAAATTAGACGCGACTAAGATGTAGCACACCTCTTACCTAGCACATGTAGTTACAAAAGCAAGAACATCCCACTATTGGAACGTTGACAGCATTATTATTTTAGAGTTATTAGCTCCGGTCACATTTAAAGCATAATGATTAGACCCACAGACAGAGAAAATCATGCATCTGTGTCATAAATTTTTTGATTAAATCAAAACAGTTAACGTTGGATCAACTTTGCTTACAAAGCAACAACTCTTATAAGTTGCGAAACAAAAGACAATGAAAAATACATTAGAACTCAGTAAATGTGGATCTATAAGTATATATCAAGATTTTAAGAAATAACTCAACTAAAAATAAATAGTAGGTGAAGAATAATTTATAGATATTACAATATCTACCAGCAGGTCCAGTACGAATCAAAAAATAAATTATTGGAAATGTGGGAAAACCCGTGGATTCTTAGTTCACCTTCCAGCAATTCTAGCAGGACCTATCTTAGCCAAAGCACGTTCCACTTCCTCACTAACCTGTTTGACACCAGCAGCGAGCAACAATCAGAATATCATTTGGAAAGAACAACTTGAAGAAGAATTGCAAAGTACAATTACAATTTTTTTAGTGTGGAGCAACAACCGAGAAACAAAGAGGACATAGAAGATAGGATTAAATAAGAAGCCAGATAATGAAAACTAATAATTTACAAAATTTTATAATAAAAAGTAATGGTTCAGAATTTAAGAAATATAAGCTTTAAATGGAAATAAAAATCCAAACTTTGTTTGTAACACGCAGAATCAGAGAAGAATCACGACCCTTCATAGTTATACTAGCTTTCTGTCACTTTTTTGGGCTTCATTAATCACAAATCTTTTTTGAAAGGATGGTTTTTTATATAGCGTTCCTTGATAATCATCTTTGTTGTATTATTTCAATCACTACTTTAGAGCCTTTTTTGTTGATTTTTTGTCTCTACATTATCCTTGTTCTTTTCTTATGTTCCGTGTTTCGATAGGTTACCTTGTACACTTTATACATCTCAATGAAATGGTTTTGTTTCGTGCCAAAAAGAAAACCCAAACTTTGTTACTAGACTAGATTAGCCAATGATAAACAGGTTACGTGGTCACACTGCAAGTAAACTAGACAACTTATAAATGTGTTAACCAAGCAAACAACTACTTCCATTCATGCAAGCTTACTATGTAGGCTATAGCCATAAAATAATACAGAAGTGGTGTATCTTACCACTCTACGAAGTATTGGTTCCAATGATGAGCAGAGCTTTTGTAAGCTATCCACCTTCAGGGCTTCTACAATCACACTGCACAGTAATAAAGATCCATAGAGGCATTGATCATTTGTATCAAATAACCTTTTACGAGTATAAACTGATATAATAGTGCGACTAAAACACACAAAAAAATTAAAAAAAAATTAAAAAAGGATAATCAGAATACATATATAACGGTAGAAAAGGCACAAGTCAAGGTTCTTCCCTAACAAAAACCAAGGTCTCAACTCTCATCAAGCAAACTAGTTCACACAAAACAAAAAAAAAAAACATTTTTATTGACAACTAAGGAAAAAAAATAATATAGGGCCTTATGAGTTATGAGTACAAACACATAACCTGATTATCTTTACACCATCCAAATAAACAGAGAAAATTATTGATGAACTTTAGTCAGAACATAAGAAAATACAGAGTCCAAAAAACTTGCTATACAGCAGAGGCTCCTAGCAATGAGGGAAGCTCAAATACCCATCTAGGAATTTCAAATAAAAAAACCGTTCCATTAATATTTCAATTATCGTGTTATACAGCAGAGGCTCCTAGCAATGAGGGAAGCTCAAATACCCATCTAGGAATTTCAAATAAAAAATCCGTTCCATTAATATTTCAATTATCGTGTTATACAGCAGAGGCTCCTAGCAATGAGGGAAGCTCATAGCAAGCTCCCCCATCTATAGAACCTCCAATTGAAAGGGGGCTTTTCTTTTTTCTTTTTCCTTTTTTCTTTGCATAATTCAATCAATTAGACAATTATTTCTCATGCCCAGAAATTAAAATAAAATTAACCTTCAAGTGATTAAACTGAAGATCGGAAAAGGGTATGAAGATGTGTAGCACCGACACATACTAGGTCACACGTGATCGAAAGTTCTAAGAAGCAAAACAAATCCAACAATAAATGATATTATACCTAGCAAGAGCAGGCCGCTTTCGCTCCGGAAGTTCATCGTCTCCGCCTTCTAAGCCTCGTTTTTCCCTCATGGAGTTCGTCCTCTCCATATACCTCGTCTGCCTCTGCATCGCTAATCCCTACAGAAACTCCGAACTCCTCAGATCTACTGCAAACCAAAACCAGAACCCGATTTGAGACGATTGATTCAAAATCACAAAAGCCGCCATCAACAATCAAACCCTAAACATAGTGAAAAATCCCCAAAACAAAAAAAACCCCAAATCACAAATCACAAATCCCAGTACCATCCTGGAAATTTCCTAGCAATGATTATGAACTTACTGTAAAATTTCTCAAGTATTTCTCTCGAAATTATTCCGATTTGCCGGGAAAATAAAATAAAAATCGATCGTAAATCCGATTTTTTAGAGAGAGAGAGAGAACGACTAATTTAAGGCCTTGTACTGCGCAGACTAATATCCAGACTCTCAACCCTGAACTCTAAGCACACAAGAGAACAAATAATCACCTGTTACGCGCTTATGATAATATTCTCTATATGTCCACTGATGTTTGAGCGAGATCGAAGCGTACACGTGGCTTGTTTAGATGCGTGGATTCCGCGGACCGGCAGAGCAGCGGATTACAGCTTCTTCGTCGTCCTCAGATCTGAATTTGTTTTTGGTCGCCGCTTGCGATTGGGCCAAGGGGGAGCCTTCGTTCGATCTGGACCGTCGAATGTTATCTTAGGAAACATGGCACATGGCCCACTTGTTAAACGCTTAATTTGATTGGATAATCACCCCCAATGTGTTAGAGTGGGGCTTTTTAATTTTTGTGTTGTAATCTATATTACGTATTTCTTTTTGTGTAAATTATAATAATAATAATAAAACGATGACTTTTTGTTGTACTTATCAAATTTTCATTCTCTTCCTTAAATATATTATATTAAGAAATATTTTCAAGAGAATTATTATTGTAAGAAATAGTAAATTTTATATGAATATGACGGCAAAAATATAACAAAAACAAAAATATTCCATTTTTATCGGTTGTTAAAAGGTTGTTTTTCTAAGTAGAAACTTGTCGTTTAAAGTTTTGTTTTTTTAATAAAACTCAAATTAATTATGAATATGGCGACTTTAATAAAAATAAACTAATACAATTATTGATATTAATAAGGGAAATTGTATTGGATAGTACAATTTTATAAAAATAATTATAGATCTAAACAAATTTGAAAATATTTAGCATTCATGGTCAAATATACAATATAAACAATACTCATAATATTGTATTATGTATTAGTTATTCGATATAAAAAGTATTATTTTATATCATATATTTGACTATGATTGCTATTTTTTTTCAATTTTGCTTAGTGTTGTAAATATTTTATCAATTTGGTCAACCCATATTAATAAATATGATTACATACGTCTTTATTTATTTATTTATATATATATATATATATATATATATATATATATATAT
>JBBMEF010000008.1:8705616-8723397 GCA_037832685.1 Sicyos baderoa | reverse complement strand
GTTGAGGGACTAAAATTGGACTTTTAAAAGTTCAGGGACCAAAATGGAACTTTCATGATAGTTGAGGGACCAAAATGAAAGTTTAACCTTAAAAAAAACAATGATTAAAAATAAACTATTTTGATTAATTTAAAATAAATAATTAAAAATAAGTGATTATAAATAATACAATAATTATATACAATGATAAAAAATAAATTTTTATTCTTAAAAATAGTGAAAAAAAAATTAATAAAAACTTGTTTAAATATAAATTTTTTTTTTAAAAAAATTAATAAATACTCAAACTAAATCCTTAAACAAACCGCCTCTACCCTTCATTCACCTAAACTTATCCAATTGCCAAAAGAAAGAAAAAAAAGTTGTGGTTGATGGACGAGGATGGAAGTGGAAGAAGAAACGAGGACGGGAACAGTGGAAGAAATTGCCGATTTCTCTTCTTTTCCGGAAGGACTCGTAGCTAAAATATTGTCTCTTACCACTCCGTCCGACGCCGCCAGGTCGTCGGTGGTTGCCCGGATTTTCCACACGGCGGCGCAGTCCGATATCGCGTGGGCCACTTTTCTGCCCAACGATTTGGACGATTTCATTTCTCGGAGGAAATCCGATGACCTAAATTTCAATCCGATTTCGAGTTCGAAGAAGGAGATATTTTTGTCCCTTTCCAACCGCCCACTGCTAATTGACGATGGCAACAAGGTGCGCTTTCTAATTCCCCCAATTTCTGTAAATTAGAGTCATGCTTGAATTATATTACATGATTTTGAAGTTATTTGGAAGAATTATGCTTCTCCCACCTTGATTTTAGACACTAATCCTCTTATGAAGTCCGAGTTAGCTTAGCTGCACTTCGACTTTTCTTATAAGATAAACCGTTTGACATTATAAAATTGTATAAATTTAATTATTGAGTTGATAGTTACTATAGATTGAATTCATAATTTCTTAGATGTGTTATTAAGGATTTCACATTAAAAAAGTGAAACCTCGAAACCTTTTATAAGAATAATATATTACTTCTCTCATTGTCATTTGATTTTGAGATAGAATTTCATATTATCTAATATAGTATCAAAGTTCATTTATGTATTCGGTCAATTAATAAAATTTAGATTCGATTTAAGATTAGAAACACAAATAGACACCATTTTGAGAAGAAAAAAAAAATGTTTAAGTTAAGGGTTTTACATGAATGTCAAAAAAAAAAAAAAAAATCAAAAAAGTGATAGAATTCAATCAATGATAGACTCATTCTATCACTTATTGAATTTTTATTAGTGATAGAATTCCAAATTGAATTATCATCACTAATTAGTAATAGAAAATAATTTGTTATAAATGAATTATTTTAAGAATTGTACAATAAATATAATACAAGAGATATAATGTGCTGCTAATGATAAATTCTCTTTTAAGTTAAGTTTGTTTTGAGATGAAAGTTTTTATTATCTTATTAGTCTAGGTCTTCTTTGACCAAGCTATTATAGTTGAAGTATGAATGGTTTGATTGTGTATATACATATGTGGTATAGTTCATACATATGCATATCTTTTGTGACTCATTGAATTAATGAAGCTGCTGCACTCTCTCTTTGTAAATTAAGTGGGTTCAATCATTGATATGTAACAGAGCTTTTCATTAGACAAACATAGTGGCAAGAAATGCATAATGCTTGGAGCAAGGGACCTGTCAATTGTTTGGGACAACACCTCTCTCTATTGGGCCTGGGAATCTCATCCTCACTCAAGGTTTTAACCTTCAATATTAAGGCATGTTCAATAGTTATTTGATTTTTGATTTTTAAAATTTTAATTTATTTTTACTCAATTTTTTTTTTTATAATGTATTGCATTTTTCTCAAAGAAGTATGTCAATGCCAATCAAATTTCCAAAATCAAAACAAACTTTTGAAAGTTATATTTTTTATTTCCAAAATTTAGTTTGGTTTTTTAAAATATAGGTAAATGTAGGTATCTAATGTAAGGAAAAATATGTGGTAAAATTGTAATAGACTTAAATTTTAAAAACTAAAAATAAAATAGTTATCAAACATATCTAAAAAATTGGCTCAAATCCCACTTTTAATCTTGTCTCGTGACATTAGTCGAGATGTGTGCGCAAGCTGGCTGTGTGACGGATATTACACTTTTTATCCCAATTCTGATACTTAGCCTTTTAATGTGATTGTGAGAATCAGGTTCGCAGAAGTGCTTGTTATCCTCAAGGTTTGGTGGCTTCAAATACGTGGAAAGCTGAGCACTAGAATGTTGTCACCTGCAACAACTTATGCAGCTTATTTCGTGTTCAAAACGAGGGAACGTAGGTACTTCGGGTTCGATACAGACCCTGTTGATGCCATGGTGGGCATTGTTGGTAGTGAACACTATGTGAATAGTGTTTGTTTGGACCCTTATTTGAACGACCCGAATCAGCGACGTCGACATGTTCGACAGACCGGGAGTGATCTACCTGCTGATGACATCTCGAGGCTGGAGCAGCCGAGGGAGAGACATGACGGTTGGTTCGAAACCGAGTTGGGAGAGTTTCATAATGATGGTGGAAATGATGAAGTTGAGATCATTCTTAAAGAGGTAAAGTGTATTGATTCTAAGAATAGTCTCGTTGTTCAGGGGATAGAGATTAGGCCTAAGATCAACACTGTATAGATTATCTCTTTTTAAACTTCAAACAAGAGAATGACCAAAACCTTGATTTATGTATAAATTTCATCTAATTGTGACAATCGAACGAGAGATTATTGGATGAATGTTTATCAATTTTGCAATATTTGATGTGAGATTTTTTTTAAAATCTACATTTGATTGTTATCAAAAGACAATCATAACGATCTTATTAAATAATATGCTTAATTCGATCCTAGTTTAGTGCATAAAACACCCATTGAAGAAAGACGATCACTCAATTTTTACCTCTGATGTTGCACTACTTTTTTTTTTTTTTGTTTGATGTTCGTGTGTCCAGGCCAGTTTGCGTGCACAAGCGCATCTCGACTAATGTCACGGGGCATAACGTCTTACCCTACAACATTTGGATGCCAAGGAAATCCGTATGTATTACTATAAATCATTATTCGGGTAGAATGATCAAAACATGTAAAGGAATTATAGCTATGATTGTGTTTTATGAATGACGTGATTTCTATTACTACATGTCAAAACTCACAAATGAAACCACCAAAGAATCAATGGCTTAATAATTTCGTTGTTCGATGGTAATTCAATTCAACACAACGATGACAAATTTAATCTTGGAATCGATATTGACTCTCATATAAAAATACTTAGGAAATTTATAAGATGGGAAGGTAGTACAGTTTTATTGGTATCACACACAATTTTGTATAGAATTGAAAGATTTGAATTACAAATGTCTTGTTTCTCGATATGCCAGTGAAACTATATCCTCAAGGAATGGTCTGGTTGATATATTTTAAGTTTTTTGGTTGTCTATTTCATCATAGCAGAAACTGTTTTTTTTTTTTAATTTATTTATATATTTCTATTTTTTTCACTTTTTATTAATAAAAAACCATTGAATATATTGATTAAAAATTATCTATGATATTGATTGAAAAATATTTGTGACACTTAATTCTAATATTGCTCTTAATTGGAAGAATTTTTTGTAAGAACTCTATGTAAGTCTTTCTTTATCTTTTGGATATATTTCTGACATACTATAATAAAGTATCTTCTCCAAGACACTTATTGAAAATTGTTTATGAAAATTGTTTATGAAAATTGTTTATAGCATTGATTAAAGTATATATAAACATCCATTCAAAACTATTTTTTAAGATGCATGAGATTCTTCTAAAATAAATGGCTATTCATAAATTATTTTTAGTTTTTTTTTTTAAATTTATAATAAATGGCTTTTCCTTCCCGAAAAAAGATTTTTACCTCGGGAAGGAAAAATAGAGGGAAATTGTTCATTTGTTCCCAAGAAAAAAAAATGGATTAAATTCACATTCAGTATTGTTTTGGAAAATCAATGGAGAAGAGAAACGAGATGGAAGAAGAAGAAGAAGAAATGGGCGAAGGAATTTCTGGTTTATCAGCGATCCCAGAAGAAGTGGTGGTCAACATCCTGTCGCGGACGACTCCGGCGGATAACTGCCGATCGGCGGCGGTTTCCAGAACTTTCCATGCGGCGGCGCAATCGAGAATCGTCTGGGAGAAATTCCTGCCCGGCGATTGGAAATATATGGTTTCTCGCAGAAAAACCCTTGACCTAAATTTCGATCTGGTTTCCTGTTCGGCGAAGGACATCCTTTTCTCCCTTTCCGACAACCCACTGTTGATTGACGACGGCTTCAAGGTAGCATTTCTGATTTCCTCCCTAATTTCTTTACATTTCATGTTTGATCGTCGAATTGGAACTCTTGTCTCATGCGTCGACCTTTTTATTTATTTATTTATTTATTTATAATTATCTTCGCAAAATAACAAATGTTGAGTTCTTGAGTTCATTATTCATTATTAGGTTAAATTATAATAGCGAACGCTTGTTTGCTGTAGTGCTAATTGACATGTATAATCGACTAAGTGGTCGCAAATTTGAATCTCAACTTCAAATATTGTTGTGTTATTTGTAGTGTACTAAAAAGTGGTTAAGGGAACATGTGACATTAATTTGTAGATAACTTTCATACCTGGCCTAGGGACGGGTGTGGTTGGTCTGACTATAGTAGAGCAAAGCTCAGATTCCCCCTTTTCCGAAAAAAAAAATGGTTGAAAGGCCTTTAGGGCAAAGGGGAATGGAATGATTATAGGGAATACAAATAGGTAGGAGAATACTTGAATTGAGAATGATTATCTTTGTTTGTGATGGAAGAAATGGTTATGGGGGAACAATTACCTGTGTTTGGGTGCTAAGCATGATTATGGGACAAACCATTAGGTGCATATGGGATGTAGAGAATGGTTATGAAAAACAAAATATTGCTCATGGAGAAAATGAATATTTATTATGGAAGAATGAATAGTGATTATGGAGAAACGATTGTCAATGATCCAAATGTGGGCAAGAGAATTATCATTCCTCTTCCGGTTTGATCCCGTGTCAACTTTCCCAAAAGTTCGACAATTACCATTGAATAGAAAAACGGTATCTCACTTCAACCTTCTTATTATAATATGCACTCAGGAATCAACTACAAACTAAATCCATATTTTAGAGATCTCAAATCTCAGGGATCACATACTGTGACTTTTCAAACATATAGATCAAATACAAACGAAATCCTCATTTCAAGATCAGTGGTTTTAGTTTAGAAACTTTAGGAGCCAAACAAAAACTAAACTCAAGAGTCAAGATAATACATTTCTTATAAATTCCAAAAACAAATCCCAGCAAGAACTTTCGGGAGTAGTTTTGGATTTCAACAAAAACTATGGTCATTATCTTTTAAAATGTTGACATGCATTATTGAAGGGTGGATATCATTTTCTTTTTTATATTTATGAATTTGAATATTCTCACGGGACAAACCACCCAACCTTCAACATTTAAGTGTCAAGGTAACTTGTAGCAAATAAATTATTAGGTAGGTGACCACCATATATAAAACTCATAACCTTTTGGTTCTCCGAGAGACCGAGACCCTCTTGACCACTAGACCGTCTCCTAAAGGTTTATTGAATGGTTGATATTGTCCCATGTGAAATGCAACTTGCAAGAACCTTTTGATATCCTCCCTTGGTAAAGCTTAGAAGTATAGATCATTTGATATATAAACTGGTTCATATCATAAGGACATGTTTGTTTGCACATAAACTGAGTGGATTCAATGGTTGGTATGTGGCAGAGCTTTTCATTGGACAAAAGGAGTGGTAAAAAGTGCATAATGGTTGGAGGAAGGAACCTGATAATTAACTGCAATGGTGCCCCTGGCTACTGGACTTGGGAATCCCATCCTGAGTCGAGGTTTGATTGGCTCAAACCCCAAGCTTATCTTGTTTCGTTTTCCTTCAGCCTCTAGTATTACTGAACTTTGTCCTAATTTAATGTGGGTGTGAGAACCAGGTTTGGGGTGGCAGCCGTTCTCCTCGAGGCGTGGTGGGTTGAAGTGCGTGGAAAGATAAGCTGCAAATTGCTGTGTCCTGCAACAACTTATGGCGCTTACTTTGTGTTTAAAATGAATGAACGGTGTCATGGATTCGACATAGATCCTGCTAATGCTACGGTGGCAATCGTCGACGGTGAAAACAACACGTATACTGTGGGTTTGGACCCTTACTTAGACAACACTCAACAGAGGAGCCATCGTTTAGTATGGATGGGAAACAATACGCCTGGAAATCGGTTACGCTTGCGAAGGATAGGACTTAGCAATACGCCTGGAGATAACATGTCAGCGGTAGAACTCGCACAGGAGAGACGTGATGGATGGTTCGAAATCGAGTTGGGAGAGTTTCATAGTGGTGATGGAGATGATGAGATTGAGATGGTTCTTAAGGAGGTTAATAGCAACTATTCCAAGAGTGGTCTCATCGTTCAAGGGATAGAGATTAGGCCCATAATTATTAGTCCTCTGCATAAATGAACGCGATGCTGTAAGTAAACAGCTAGTAAGATTTTGAAATTTCTTAAATGCCAAAGTTTATTTTTTTGTTAGTTTCTCAATAGGGAAATTTATACTAAACTCATAAGCTTTTGGCTTAGCAACTACATGGTACTATGATGACTTGAACATATAAATGAAACAGAGGAATGAAGTTTCTCTTGGCTACTACTTTTCTTTTACATCTTCATGAGCAAAGATAATAAACTACTTATTTTCTTGAATGTGCAGTAAAAAATTTGTTTGTGTGCACTAGATCTAAATTTTACTCTATAAATGTCAATTTATTACTTAAAAGTTAATCAATCTTTAGATAACCATTTCTTTTTATTTTTTTTTTTAAATCATTTCTTTTATGTGGCTTTTATTGGTTAACAAATTGCAAAATTAGGGGAAAACGCCTTTTGCCATCTAAGAATACGATGATTGATTCAATTTATAGCCAAGTCTTGATGACTTTCATCACTGAGTATGCAACTTCTTATCACAAGTAACATTTTTACTTGGGGTGTGTTAGGGCACCTTCGTTTAGGTAAACGGTCGGGTTAGTTAATAACCTAACTCATGTTTGCTTTCATTGTGTATTATAGTTGGTGATTATCTAAACTTGTGTGCCCGTTTATCTAACTCATGTTTGCTATTGGCTTTGTTGCAATCACAAGCTTATCTAAACCTTGCGTATATTATTTTTGTTACAATAACAAGGCAACACTATTTATCAAAACCCTTGTTATAATAACATGTTCCTCAAACACCGTTTATCATAACCCATCATTTATCATATTATAACTAAATTAGTGTCCCAAACACACCCTCTGGTAAACGTAAACATAAACTTTTTATCCGTATATGAAATTGGGAAGAAAAAAAACCTATTAAAAGTAGCCATAAAAAACTTCGTCATAAAATAATTGAAGTGGAGAGATCGTAGTTACAAAAGGATATGGCAGTCTCCAATAAAACAATGTAAAGAGTAGATTTAATATTTGCAATTTATTTCTCTCCGGTCACAATTTTCAAAAGAAAGCATATACAAAATTTATTTTAATTCTTGAACAAATGACAACACTAACTAACTATAACAATAAGGAAAATGAAGTAATAACTACACTAAAATATTTTTTTTGGAGAAGAAACATTTCATTGATTAATGAAAGAAGGGGTAAAAACCCAATGCCTCAGAGGCTTACAGAAATGCTTTCCAATTGGAAATAAAATAAGAAAGGGAATAACTACTAAACGGTGCCTTATGTTTGCACCAAAAATACACATTTGTAAGAATCAATTCTAAGACATAATCACTAGACTTATGAACTGATTCAAAAATACGAGCATTGCGTTCAGTCCAAATAAACCACAATGCTGCCCGACAAAAATTTAGCCAAACCACCTTCCTTGTGTCTTTAAATGGATGACCCACCAGAATAGTAAAGAGAAATGATTTGACGTCAATAGGAAACACAATGGTCCAGTCAAAGGCTTGTAAGAGTCTCATCCAAATGCTCATTGCGAAAGGACAGAAAACAAATAAGTGAGACTGATCTTCTCCATTAGCATAGCACATCACACAACGCCCTGGCAAGAGAGAAATAAAAGGCATCCGCCTCTGTAATTTGTCCACAGTATTTACCGCCCTCTGAGACAATTCCCACAAAAAGATCTTAATCTTTTTTGGATAAAAGGCTAAAAACGCCTAAAGGAATAATAACCATTGCTGTCGTTTCAGGAAAGACAGGACTCCAATCTCTCCGTGGACTCGCTCATAAATTCATCCAATCTGCTAAGGAGTTTCATTAGCAATTGGCTGCAGGTATCTGGTTTGGTGCAGGGTCCACACATAAGGTATATGACATTGCCCAATGGCCTCGTATAAATCCCATCTTCCCGAAGCTTTAATAGAAGAGATCTCGAATACAGAGACGCATACCTGTTCAAAACCAAAATCGACTTACAGTAATCAACCTTTATATAGGATTCTAATATGAATTCATTCACCCACATTTCATAATCCCTCTTCTAATATATCAACAAGCACATAGAGATGATACAAGTAAAATGTTTTTTGTGAAACTAAGGTGATGTAATAAAATAAAAGCTGAAGTTGATGAGGAGATTCGAACATACCCGGCATCAGAGCCATCTGCTTCGAGTTCTAAAGCAAAGAGTGTTCCCAATACGACTACTCTCTTCACCGCAGGATGTGATGAAACCACGTGAACCAAATGTTCATCCCATAACTGTAAGAGTTAAATATTCTTACTAAGACCTTCAAAGTATAACAGAACTTCAAATGATGCGTGTAATGCTATTTATTCAAAAAGGTATAGTATAATATAAAATCACTACTCTCTTCAGGAGCATCATTTTCTTTTCTCTTCGCCCCTGATAGATGGATGGATGATGTTATCCAAATCATTTAGTCCCTAACCTTTATGATCATTTCAAACAAATTCGTGGGAAATTAATTGAACGGTCTCTTGAGAACAAAATAAACATATGAATGCACTTGCCTCCTTCCCAGAGATAACCATTCTCTCATTACTGATGAGATACTTGGCCATCCATTTCGTAATGAAAAGAAATTATTATGGGAGCATTTTATTAGAGCATTCCTATGGACTCTGTGGAACGAGCGAAATAAAAGGATTTTTCAAGAATCAACTACAACCTATAGCTCAATGTCACATCTTGGTATAAACTTGACCCCCACTTTCATTATTACAGTTATAATGTTCTTATTAATCACTGGAGGGCTATCATTTGATTCTATGGCTCCATTATATTTTGTAATAGACTATATTATATTGTAATTTCATATATCAATGAAAGGTTTATTATCCAAAAAAAAAGAATGCACTTGCCTCCCTGAGCGATCTCCCTTCCGAATTAATATTCTGGTTCATCTGAGGATTTTTAAACCATTTAATGGACTTAGCAGCAGCCGTGCAGCCCAAAGCATGAGCAGTATACGAGTGTCCGTGCAGAAGGGCTTCAAGCTATAATAAAAAGAAAATGAAATAGGGATTAAACTATTTTGTAGATACCTTAAGTTGTACAAGCAAGCTTATTTTAGCAATGATTTCATCATGAATTCGACACATCCGTATACACATGACTCAAGACTGCAGACGTTGACCGAACACTACTAGAACTAATTGGCAATTCATAAGAATACTGCCAAAAGGAACAGATAATGTAGCTAATGATCATACTCCTGGCAATAATTACCTTAGAGTCACCAATAAAGGTTTCAAATACAGAGTTTGAAGCTAATGTAGCAGATAACGGAATAATTCCACCAGTCATCAGCTTTGCGTAGCAGGCTATATCAGGTGCACAATGAAGTAGCTCTGCAGCAGTCTACAAGGAACCGATAGTTTGAATTACCCTTTCCATGTTATTGGTTACAGCTAGAAAATGAATCTTTTTTACGATGAATGGCTACGAACCTCACTACCCAAGCGCCAAAAACCAGTAAAAACCTCGTCAAAAATTACGGGAATCTTTCGGTTTTTGCATTCTTTCACAAGTACTCGTTGGAAAAGAGGATCCACCATAAGCATTCCTCCAGCACCTTGTATTACTATATAACAATTCCCAGGACAAATAATAATAAGCAACAGTCTTAAAACTCCAACTGAAAAAATTGCATTCTCAAAACAATACAAAAGAAATGAGTTATAATGGTAATGTATCTAGGTTACCTGGTTCCATAATTAGGGCTCCAAGTAATAAATTGGAATTTGAAGAATATGATAATTGTTGAGACAAATATGTCGAATAGATTCCAGCCAAATCTGAATGGTCCCTTTTCTCATCAAATACTTCATCCCGTGAAACGAAAACTGACAGAAATAACTATATGTTAGTAATACAAAAACAATATATATTTAATGGGGAAAACTATAACCACTTACATGAACTCTCGAGCATCGAGGTCTCTGGCCGCAATCCAACTGGCAAGGAAAGGCACCATTTACCTCTGTGCATATAGACGGTAGGAGGATCCAAAAAAACACCTCTTCCAGAGTACCTGTTAGTGATTATGCAAACAGTGATATTAACATATTCCCAAGGACCTTCATTATTAACCTCTTTCATGCATTAACTATATCTTTTATTAAAGAAATGTAAGAACAACAAAAAACATGAAACAAGGGTGAAAGCACAAGAACTACACAATAGGTTTTCACGCAAATAAGAATCGCTGATTAGACTTAAGCAAGGTGTGCACATAATACTTGTTTACTTTGTGCTAAGAGAACTACTTTACTAACCTACATCAAGTTTTTGGCCAGATTATAGAATTGGAGCACATAAGAAACTCGGATGAAAACGTTGCATGCTACTAATAATTTTGAATCTTGGATCACATCATTAAAGTAAAAAAAAAAAGAAATTTAGTTTCTACTCCAAAAAATAAATTTAAAAAAAGATTTTTAAAAATTATTTGAGGTAAACCAAACAACCATACACAAAAACCTATACCATGGTTGCTGCAGGAAGCCTGTATAACATGAAGGTGCCTGTGCTTCCATAGCTCCTAATGTATCACCATGATATGATCCATTGAGAGCCAAGACCTGGAATAGTAAATCTTTATAATGTCATCAATGACTTATAAGTTCTTCAAAAACTCGTACACCACAGGTTCGTGCATTGATTATATTGTCAGTGACAGTCAAATTAACATGTGGAAGAAGCCAATAAATTTGTGTAGTATGACCATGGGTAGCCAAGTAGTACTAGATATAGTGGATTCTGTACTTAATTGATGATAAAGATTATGGAGAACTAATTAATACGTAAAGGCTTTAGGTATGCTAGTAGATGTCCCAAAATAAATATGATGGCAGCATGTTCATTTACTGTCTGAATGTACTTGGCAATTGGCATATGCATTGTACCTATTAGAGATAGTTCATAGTTCCACGTAACCATTTATTGTTTTCACTTATCAATTATCATTACTTTATATTTTTATGAAGTCTGTTGCATTAAACTGTAAATTAGTTATCCGTAAGTTCTATTTAAAGAGAGCTCTCCCAACCTTACTTGAACAGGATCTGTCCTATAGGTTATACTACTATGTCCTTGAGTTTTCAAGAGAACTTTCGGTTCTCTTTTAATCAAGATGAATAATACGGAAATTATCGTAAACTTTCTCCCACATACTTATTGCTACCAACTTACCATAAGCTCAGTACGTTGTGCTTCTCCATTGCATTCACGAGCATCACGGATTCCGTGGTCAACAGAAAACTTCCGAAAGGCCATCTTTAGTGCAATTTCAATAGCGGTAGATCCATTATCTGAGAAATAAACCCTAGAAGCCCAACCTGCAAAAATGGAGCCCTGGTGTAAAATAGAGGTGTAAAAACTAGTTGAAACATTAGAAAGGAAATTGAAGGAAAAAGGCCAACCCATCCCTGCTCTGGAGGTATATATCTTAGACTCTTAGTATAACTTGCACCATACTTCCAGATTACAAAAGCCTCAAATCACTTCTTCAGTTAACAATATGACTCATCATTCAATCATTCTTGTTCCATTTTATTTTGTCAGTGCAGACACTTATAACGAAGCCAAAAGTCAAAAGGCAAATGGGTTGACATTTCACACAACAATTACTAATGGGGTGTTAAATACAACTGTACTACAAATAGATTAACTTCAGCTAGAAAATTTATAGATGTGAAAACTTTTATGGAATCCAAGCTACTTCAGATAAGTTAAATTCAAACCTCACAAAGCCACTCAAAACAGCTTGTAAGTGCTGATGGGAATTATAAAATAAATTCTTTTAAGCATTATTTTCCCTTAATATACATTATAATCAAACTAAAAAAAAAACCTGTTCTAAGTACAGAACAAATACAAAGGAACAGCCATTTTATTTATCTAAAAAAAAAAAAAGGAAGAACTAATTTCTCTCTTTCATTCACAACCTCAACCATTATTCGTTTTTCTCCTGCCAACTTTCTTATTTGTATCAACTGACTCTCGATAAGTTTTAAGGTAATCATAGAGGTTCATTTACAAGGCACAGTTATGAATGAAGTCGAGCACTTTTTATTCAAGCATAGGACCTTTCAAGTTTATCTT
The DNA here is from genome assembly GCA_037832685.1 of Sicyos baderoa. Classification (NCBI taxonomy): domain Eukaryota; kingdom Viridiplantae; phylum Streptophyta; class Magnoliopsida; order Cucurbitales; family Cucurbitaceae; genus Sicyos; species Sicyos baderoa. Next base: position 8,710,705 of record JBBMEF010000008.1, on the reverse strand, counting down.
CATTGAGGTGATCGTGTCTATTATGAGTCATAAATAAATGATTCAAATTTTAGGCTGTGGAGTAGTATGATAATTGGAAGTCTGAAAAATCAAACATATAAGTGGTAAATATGGAGCATGCCTGAATATGTATAAATATATGAAAAGACTGTATGGAAAAATAGGTTAAAAAAAGGTAATAACCTTTTCCAACACCATCAAGCAAAAGCTCTGCACATTCCAAAGCTGGTTCATACACATTCTCTGGAAACATTACATGCCCAAACCTTGCAGCAGCATAACCCATATCACTTGCTAGCTCAGTCTGAAAACACCTAAACAAAAGGTGCATTAAAGCAAAATCATGGGCATGTAATAGTAGTTACTGTTAATAGTTTCATTTTATTTTGAAGTTTTGGCTAGTCTCTCATTTTTTAAATAGAAAAAAAGAAAGAAAGAAAAGAACAAGTAGAAGAAACTAGTCAACAGGAATCTTTAATAGCAAGAATTATTATGAAAAAAAAAAGGTTCAAACTAAGGAATGACATCCTTTAAAGCGAGGCTTTTCTCTTTATTAAACAAATCAGAAATCCCTGTTTCCATGTTCTCCCCTTCTTTTTTCACGACTACAAAAATTGAGGGAGTTTTTAGAGGTTTATATTAATCACTTTCTAGTTTGTATGCCATAAGAATAGTGAATTTAAATCGAGTGATTGAGAAGAATGGGAGAGAACTATAGAATGAATAACTACTTTTTTTTTAAACTAATGGCACTGACTACGACTTAAATGCATAGAGAAATAAAAGAAACAAGGATCAACAGTTGACCTGCATGGCAGCATCAGGTCCTTGTGTCCACCAACTGGCACATGCATCAAATTGTTGCGTCATAAATTCATTGCCCTGATTCTATATAGAAAATGCAGTCAAACATAGTCTATTACTATAATTTTTTATGCCTCGTGCTAATAAAGTATAACAAATCATACATGCACGTTCTTAGGGCAGCATATTAAAGTAATTAATATACGTGAAGTCAAGAGATCAAAATAATATAGTATTTCAACATGGATCTATCAGAAAAATCCAACTCCTAACTGATGTTACAATTTCTTCCTAAAACAAAGACTAAGCATCATGGAGAAGATTTTAAAAATATAATAATAAACACTTTATTTTTATATCTGTGACTATCTGGGCCAGCTTTCGGGCACCTTGACTATTGTCACGAGACATACCGCCTGCCCCTACAACATTTGGATGCCAAGGAAATCCGTAGAAAATTAATTCCTAAGTAGGTGGCCAGCATGGATTAAACTCATTACCTTATGCACCCCAAGGCCCTCTTTGACCAATTGAGCCACTCCATGATGGTTAATATAAATAAAGACTTAGTACGCTCATATATGTTTTTTATTGAGTAAACTTTACCTCACTAATATTGAAATTTAAAAACATACAAATTCACATATCCACATGTATGCACTGAATGCATGGAAAATCAAACTATATGCACGTAGAACCCAGAGATAACTCTGTGTAAAACGATAAGTTGAAAAAATATATAAAGATATCATTCAGTGACAGAAATGCAGAGTTGCACCTTGAAAACAGTGAAGTTCTCACCACAGCGAGAATCAATCACAGTAATAGCATCATCTGCCACAAGTTTATGCTGAGTGAATGGCCACCAAAAAATATTCTTTGCCTTTTGTGGCATTTCTCGCAATCTGGTAATTTTTTGTGAATAAGCTGATAACATTACTTCCTTTAGAGAATCAAATACGTTCCGAGAACTTTCAAACCAATCCATCAGGTCGTCAGTTATATCAGTTGGAATGGGAGGTAGCACAAGAACTGGCACCCTGAAAGGAACAAGTAAATGAACATGCCTCAAAGCTGAAATATAAATTGACGTGAAAGAATTGATAACTGTACATGAGAAAAAGATAGTTCATCAAGGAGAATGAAATTAAAAATTAAGTCGGAAGGGTGAAGAGACAACAGAGACCACTTGCAAGTTTTAAACAAGCAAACTTGCAAGTGGTCTCTGGTGTCTCGACACCCTTCCAAAATTAAAAATTATGTCGCATTAACTAGCGGCTCACTTGGTCCACCATCATATGTCAATTTTTATTCCTTACGCTTTTGCAACGATTTTTTTTTTTTTTTAAACCGAGAAATCGGAGCTTTGCTCCATTATACCTGTGGTAACTACGCTCATCCCTAGGCTAGATACCGAGAGACATCGAAGAAATGAGCACACGGGAGGTGTCTACAAATTAATGTTATAGGTTAGGAACCTTGAGGGGAGCACACCTTCAAAACCCAAGCCTTCAACCACTTGTGCCACCCCTTGGGGACTGCAACGATTTTTGTTTGATAAAGTTTTATTTCCCAATAAGAAACACAATTCCACGGAATAACACATGTCTGACAGACTGACACTACGATGTGTACTTTCCTCCTGTGAAGTAAAAATCAGAAAAAGTACTGCAACTTACCTATTTCGAAGATAAGAACTTAACGCCACTTCATTTTGAAGCCCATTATCAGCAAAGATAATGGCAGCAACATCGTAGCCTCGAAGTTTCAAAGTCTCATATGCTGAAATTGTTCCAGAAATACCACCCAGCTGACCATCACCAACTAGAAGGCAGGGCAACCGAAAAGGCCTGATAGAATGAAAAAAAAAAACCTATCATTTTTTTTTTTTGAGATAGGCTAAGACCTATCATTCTCCGATAGAAAATAGTAAAGTATGCCAATGACTCATTCAATACTATCATAATTGCTTACTCACTAAAAGTTCATCTATGGATTTCAAATAAACATAGACTATATAAAGAATAAAACACAAACCCACTTAACATTCTCAATTCCCGCCAGAAAATATTACTGAAATGTCCCACCTCCAAAAGGGGTAAAAGGATGAAAAAAGTTCGAAGAGGAGTATTCTAATGAAAAAAAAAGGTGAAAATAATAACACATCATACTAGCCTAAGTAATGATATGTTTTGCAAAATAAGAAAAAGAAAAAAAAAAAAGAAAAAAAATATACGTTACAAACAACACAACATGGTGTACACCAAAAGCGAGCAACAGGGAGGTTTACCTCTAGTAAATAAACGCGTTGGAAAAAATGTTAATTACAAAATATATTTTTTTTATTTTTTGATATCCGTGACTGGTCTGAGTCAGCTTTCACGTACCTCGACTAATATCACGGACATACCACCTGACCCTATAATATTTAGATGCCAAGAAAATTCGTAGGAAATTAATTTACACGTAGGTGGTCACCATGGATTGAACTCATCACCTTAAGATCCTCTTTGACCAATTGAGTCACTCCATGATGGTTGTTAATTACAAAATATTCCAATGCGTTATTGGCACATCTGGAATAGACCTAGAACACAAGCGACAAACAGTTCAGCTTGATTATTATCCGATCCGATTTCCCTTTATCAAAAAAGATTATAATCTCTACACCGGTTATCGCCGTGCCCAAAGGACTCCTCGATGTATTTTGTTTAGTCATTAGAAAAAGAAAAAATGGATTCTTGGTATAGATACAATCCTTTATATCTGGATGGCCAGATAATTCAATCTTGAATTCAAATTCCAATTGACTCTAAACTATTGTTCTTGGGTTATTTGCCAATAAACTCATTTTTCTCCCACCTATTGTGATCACCAGTAGCACTGAAGTGTGACAAAGTTAGAACTGAAATTCTCTTTTGGACAGCCAAATATATGTTATACTTAAAAATAGAAATAAATAAGAAACAGGGCAGTGCAGTGGCAATGGAATAATCAATAGTATATGGTACAATAACAGAATCTTGTAAAGGCACTACCTGTAGAGATCACATTGAAGCGACCCAGAAGGACCAGGACTAGCAACCCCGCCGGCCGTCTCGACGAGACACATCGCACTTGCACCCTCGCTTTCGCCACTCCCTCCCAATCCAGTAGCCAAACAACTGCGCAGCGACTGTAGCACAGTGGCATCATCCACCGGCCCGCTTTCCCTCACAGCAGCCAAATGCGGAGACACCGCCTCTCTCCACGCAAACATAGTCTTACAAATAAGCCTCGAACCCAACCCTAAGTCCTCTCCCAGCAATCGCCGCTCTTCGTACTGCCCTAGGTCGCACATTGCCAATTCGGCGCCGTCGGCGATCCCGCAGCTGGGGGGAGAGGCGTGGAGGACGTGGTCGGAGGCGAGGAGGGAGAGACGAGGTTTGCGGCGTTGGAAGATGGAGGATAGCTTGTGAAAGACGAGGCGGGAATCGGAATCGGAAGGGAAACCGGTTTGGATGGGCTTGAGGTAGAGGAAGTTGGAGGGGGAATGGGAATGGGAGAGGAGAAAGGAAGAGGCGAGGCCGGCGGAGACTAGGGTTTTGCCGACGGAGGTGTTGGAGCCCCATACAATGTAGGTGGGATGGGAGAGAGGGAGGTCGGCAACGGCGGCGGCGGTGGAGAAGGGTTTGAGGAGGAGGAATTGGCGGGAGAGTGGGGAGTTGCGGCGGCGGAGGCGGAGGCGGAGCATGGTGGTGGTGGGGAGATGTGGATGATTGGGGTTGTGAGTTTGGGAGAAATGGAGGGAAAGAAATGGGACCAGGTAGCTGGAAGTAGGTTAGCCATAAACCTCAAAATCAGCCTCACAACGTTGACTCATCACTCCCATAGCTTTGGTTTCTCCGAATTGGTTATTAGTTGGTGGCCAAGGAGAGATGTGATTTCGATGTGGGCTGTCAAACAACAAATGGGCCTAACGAGCTCTAATGGCCTTTAAGCCTATTTCGACCCACATCAACTATGGTCACATGACATATCGTCCAACTCTACAATATTTAAAAGTTAAGAAAATTCGTAAGAAATTAATTTTTAAGTAGATAGTCACCATGAATTGAATTCAATCTTATGCATATTAAGATCACGCTAAGACCGTCATTTGACCAATATAAATATGATTGTTTTTGTTTAAAAAATATAAATATAATCATTTATAATTTTTAATAGGGAATTTGCGCGGTATAACAATTTTCCTACTCTGCATTAGAATTATAGCAACTTTTTAAAAATATTGCAAATATAGCAA
>JBBMEF010000008.1:8687298-8703138 GCA_037832685.1 Sicyos baderoa | reverse complement strand
TTACAAATATTTTCAAAAAGTTGCTATTTACTCAATTTTTTTATCTTATTGTAATATACATGCAAATTCCCCTTTTTAATATTGTGACATATTTATTTTTATAATACTAGTATTAATGATTATTTATAATACAATATTAATATATACAACATTCAAAACATGATTCTTTAAATTTTGCACACATTTGTAATTAAGTTGCTTATAATTTCCATGGAACATATACACCTGCTAAAGTGGAGAAAGTATCCCTTTTATAAAAAATGTTAAATGGTTATTCAAGAGCTTAGGGCTACTGATTTCAGAAATATTAAAAAAAAAAAAAAAAAAAAAAAACAAGAGCTTAGGGCTATTTGTACAATTTTGTTTTTGTATGCGATTCATGTGTTTTAGTTGTGAGCCAAGAAAGTTTTTCAAAAAAAAAAATAATAAATATATATATATTTGTATGCGATTCTTTTCAATTTTTGTTTATACAAATTCATGTGTTTGGGCTATTTATATTTTCAATTTGTACAAAAAAAAAAAACAAGAGCTTAGGGCTATTTGTACAAAAAAAAAAAAATTGTATGCGATTCATGGGTTTTAGTTGTGAGCCAATAAATTTTTTCAATATATATATATTTGTATGCGATTCATTCAATTTTTGTTTATACAATTCATGTGTTTGAGTTGCACAATTTTTGTTTATATGATCATGTCTTCAATAATTTGATTTTCTTTGGCAATTTACCTCGATAATTTAATTCTTAGATGTGAAATCCAACCGATTTAAGGTTATATATCTGTGAATTAGGGTTCACATATTTGAAGAATTTGTATTTTCAATTTACTAAGTTTCAGATAAGTATTAAGTTGGAGGATTGGCATATATTATATGGGAATGGTTAACTTATAATTACTATTAAAGCTATATTTGGAAGTTTTCCAAAAGAAAAAATAAATCTACTTAGAAAAGTGTTTATTGCAACTAATTTCAACTCAAATTAAACAGATTCAATCGAACCTCCCAATTTAAAAAGGCAAATCATTCTCGGATGTCTTAATAGTCAAATCAAGTTCTATTAGATCATATATTGAATTTATTTTAACTATGTATACATTAATTTCATGCAAATTATGTTAACAACTAAATAATGATAAAATTAGACAATTGATTCATAAAAATAAACGAAATATATGTGTAAACGTATACTCTAGATACTCACATAAGAAAAAAAAACTCAAAAAGTAAATGACAAATGTAAATGGTACTAGAGTGTATAGTCCATTGGCCTTCAATTAATATAGTAGTATATATAGTTAGTGATTAGAAAAGTTGCACGAGATGTGACATTTGTGCCTGTATCTTTTTTTTTTCTCTCAATAATTAACGTATAAATCTTCTCTCGAAATAAAGACTTCTCCTATCTTATTTCCTACCTCATTGCTTCTCTGGCTCTAAATACATTGACAAATGGGGAAAATGGAGGCTTGAATACAAATATTTTCTTTACTTTTAATTTTTTAATTCAACACTATTTTAAAATATGGAGAGATTTGAATTTATGATCTTTTGATAATCAGTTCATATATCAGAACAAATTTTTTTTTTATTGGATAGTATCCATCGTAAAAGTTGAAGTAGAATATTGTTGACTTTCTAATATAAAGTTGAGTGAAAAGATAAGTGAGGATAATGCTAAAATAAACACACATATGGTGACTTTTCCAATACAAGGGTTTTGATGATATATATTCAAAACAAGGGTTGGTTTTGGATATTAAATTCAGAGGTCCTATCCACATATGTATATATATTATATATATATATCATTCCAATTGTTGCAACTACTCCTTAAACGTTTGATATCAGAATCCATGCATAGCATATATTCTTTATATAATCTCTTTTTTCAAACCAGTTGACTTTAATTGGGTTTTAGCATTGCATAAATAAATAAATAAGAATCTTCTGTCCCCAATTCGCTACAATCCATGGGGTCAAACTCTCTGACAACATATGATCATATCCTCCAATTCATTAGTGTCTTCAAATGTGTGCTACTACGTGTAGTGCTTAATGTTACAGTCAACTTTGAACTACTTTTAGTAACTAATATATAAGATTCAAATATTTTTTTTTTTTTTTTTTTTTTTTTTTTTTTTTTTTTTTTAATGTTCGTGACTGTTCGGTCAGCTTGCGTGCACAAGTGCACCTCGACTAATGTTATGGGGCATATTGTCTTACCTTATAATATTTGGATGCCAAAGAAACTTAATTTTAAATTAATTTATAGGTAGGTGGCCACTATGGAATTTGAATATCACCTTATGCACCCCAAAATTCTCTATGACCAATTGAACTACCTCATAATGATTTTAAGTTTAGTTTTTCAAATTTGTTCTATTTCAGTTTTAAAATTTTAAAAGTATAATTTTAATTTTCAAACTTACAAATTAGTTATTATTAATCGAAATTGATTTGATAATATTAATAAATTCAATACAAGTAAAGAATATATGTGAACATATTTTTATAAAATCTTTAGATAAATAGTAATTTTTTTAAAGATAAATTAACAAAAATTTCTATTAAGTATCAATTTTATTTATTATTTTTTTTTTTTTTGTTGAAAATTTTGAGATTAAAATTGAAATCTTAAATTCTAAAGACAAAAATAAAAAATAAAAAAAAAATAAAAAAACAAAAAAACTTAAACCCTAAAGATCAGAATATGGTACTTTAATATATATATATATATGAATGTAAACTAATGCCTTTAGTAATTCATGATGTTTCGTCTTAAAATTAGTCGATAATAAATAGAGTAATGTGTATTATTTTATTTTTTTAATGAGAAATTCTCAATCTTTTGAATCAGTCCTAAATTTGAAAAAAAAAAAAAAAAAAAAAAAATATAGATATTTGTCTTTAAATTTTAACTCACATGGAAATTTACAAAGTCCTCAAAATCTGCCTAATAATTACTCTATCTTGCCTCAATTCATATTTTTCAAGAAAATAAAAAATAAAAAGGGGCCTCAATTGGCATTGCTAACTACCATTGCTTGTTGTTTCTCACATACAAGTATCTTTCTTTTGAAAAATAAATGTCTTTAAGCTAGAAAAGAAGACTAATTAATTTTGAATTATTGTTCTTTGACATTTATATTCGAAATAAAAACCAAAAGTCAAGGTACGTAGTGGTTAGATTATTATTATAGAATTAAAACGAATCAACTTTTACTAAATGTATATACTTAAATACATATTTACCGTGTTAACGGGATTACTAGCTCGTATATATTTAAACAATTGACTATTATAATATTTAAATTTTTTTATGCATAAAGTGCTTGGTTTGGTTACCAAATTTTGAAGATTATCGAACGCGGAAAAGGTTTGACAATTATTGTTACTTCTTCCTCGGTTGATAATTAAGAGCAAGACATTTGGCTTAAACTATTACTTTAATTTTCAATTAACTTTCGTAGTTCAAAGTTAATATCGATTCATCATCATATACTTTTACAAACATTATTTATGTTTGCATTCATATTTGTAAACTTTTTTTAAAAAAAAAATTACAAATTAAGGGTGGAAGATCACAATAGTTTCATTGTTTGGTTGTAAACTAGTTCAATACCAACGTTACGGGTTCGAACTCTGGAAGAATCGGTATTTGTAATCCCCCTCCCCCAACTTCTAATAAAAAAAAGGGTGGAAGATCACTTATCTTACCTAGAAAGTACCAATGCTCTCATGTTGCATTCGGTTGCATGAGCGCATTGTGATGTGCAAGTGCATTTTGTTATTTTGCGTTGTATTCCGCATTCGTTAATCGATTTTCTGCGGCGCATTCTATTTGGTTTACGCATTTTATAATAGGATTTAATAAGAGCGTATATATAAGTCTAAATTAAACCATAGTCATTTAGATGATGTTCATTACTCTGTAATGTGTATTACGACGCTCCTCATCTGAATAAAATTGTCCTCCTTCTCTGCAAGTAGATTAGCTAACATAACGTTAGTGAACTACGTAAATTCGTGTGTCGTTTATATTCTTCTACTTTCTCGTTGTCGCACTTATCTGTTTTACGTCTTCAATTCGATTGTTGATGGTCGTTTCATAATATCTTAAATAAATGATCGTCAAATGTCGATTTTGAAATCAAATTTGTGATTGTAATAATGGATTGAATTACCAACCAAACATTAAAATTAACGTGTCACTATCCCTTACGGTATATTTGTAAACTTTTTGAGGTAGAACTAAAGAGTAATATATTTTCAAAAAAAAAAAAAAAAAAAAAAAAAAAAAAACTAAGAGTAATATGTTAGTTTTGGAAAATTATATTAATTTCTTATGCCCCAAAACTAACATATTGATTATTGAATGTTTCAAACAACTCCTCCTTAATTGCTAAGAAGCTTCGGGTCGTGCTTAAATTCTTAGTCGAATTCATAAACTATTCTTTATTTGACCATAGGGATTGATTATCTTTAATTAAAACTATAATTTTCACATTATCTAAAAGACATTGAATTCACGATTAGACTTGTTGACTATAATTTATTAACCAATGTTTTGAATGACGCATTGAAGCAGCTTGTCTCTATCTCATTCAACTTCAAGCAAACAGTGCATAATTATTAGCAAAACAGAAGGGTTGGTAGGGCAACAAAAAAACTATACAAAATTGAATTTGTTTTGATGTGGGGTGTTTGGACATGGACTTAAAATAACCTAAGCCTAAATAATTAGAACTTTAATCAAGTTATGAATTAAAAATTAGGACAATTATAATGCCAGGCAAACATTCCACATCAATTAGTTTGTAGTTGTTGTTTCTATTTGTCTCTAAGATAAGTTTTTTTTTTTTTTTTTTTTTTTTTTTTTTTTTTTTTTTTTTTTTTTTTTTTTTTCTCGAATTAGAAGACATATATATGTTTATCCTAATCTTATCTACATGGCATTTGTTTTTTAAACTCAAAGTCTTGAAATTAGATGGGCCTAATTAATTAATTTGGTGGTGAAACCGAAAGGTCCAAATCATTTGCCATAAGATTCTTGGTTTAGAGAGCGACAAGCAGAGAAGAACTGTTGTTATTGCCCCTAAAAATCTCACTCAAATTGTGAAGAAAGCTGTGCAGAAAAATGTTGTTATGTTAAACAAGAAGATTCAATGGAAACCGTTGGGTTGGTAACATGCTGACTTGATTGATTAATTATAATTCAATTTAATTATATGATTATAAAATTCAATTTCTAAAAATTAGTAAACTAAAAGAAGGAAAACAATTGTTGTAAACTATTAGAAATAAAAACCATCTTGAGTTGATGGCGTGTTGACTTATTGATTAATTTTAATTTCTAAAAATATTATTAAGTAGGATTTGTGTTTCTTTCTCCAATTTGAGGTTGAATTTAAACTAAAAGGAGAAAAAAAAATTGCTGTAAAGGATGTGCAAACGACTTGTTTATTGTTATTATTAATTTTTTAAATTAAGATATTTTTTTTGGAAATGATAAAAGATTATGTTAAGATTGTATTTTTTTTTTTGCCCAATAAAGCAATAGCTCAAGAGGCATCAATGTATAGTTAATGATTTATAGGTTTTGGGTTCGAGTGTTTCCCACCCTCAATTGTTGTAATCTCAAAAAAAAAAAAAAAAACAGGTTGTATCTTTTTCGAAAAAAGATTATGTTAAGATTGTGGTCTTAGGTGGAACATTGCACCTCGTTTTTTTTCCGAAAAAGGATGCGATATATTAGAAAGGCGCATGCGAGAAGCAAACTAAATTAGAATTCGTGAATACAAAAAGCTCTCCAATTTAGAGCAATACTAGACAAATCATAATCTTTAAATAAAGTACGCTTAGTGCACCAAAAAGCCATAGAAATAAGAACATTGCACCTCGTTTATAATTTTTTCCTCTTTTGTTACATGACCTCGTTTTTTTTATTTTTTATTTTTATTTTTAATTTATAGTTCTTTAAAATTATTTACAGTTTTTTTTATACAATAATATTGAAAGAAAGGAAATTTGAACCTAGAATCTCATCATTGCTAAGTTATACAACATATCATTTAAATATTGGCTTAAACGTTTCTTAATTATTAGGTGAATTTAGGGTAGTTTAAATTTTATTCACTCATAATTTTATTATTTTAACAGTAAATGATACATTTTAAATAAAAATAGAGAGTAAATTGCATCGGTTAGCGTTTTAGGCAAAACGATTCATCGAGTCCGTTGAATACTAGTGTAGTTATTCTTTCCCTTGCGATATGTACGCGTGTCCTCTGCCAAATTGATTATAAATTATTCTTTTGTAAAATGGTTCTCAATTATAATTAAATATTACTCATCTTGGGCATAATGTAAATGAAATTATCCTTGCACTAAAAAAATAAATGAATTAATTATCCAAGAATTTCAGCCCTCATCTTCTTTTTCTCTTAATTTACTTTCGATTACACTTTTAAACTGTCTTCGATTGAATCTCCCAACTCAATATTATACTACCAAAAATAAGCTAAGTTTTTTTTTCTTTTCTTTTTCTTTTCTATTATTTTTTCAAATTCATCGTGACTGATCAAATTAAATTGAGCTTACAAGAAAGAAAACTAAAAATCAAATGATGGGTCAAATAGAGCCTATAAGAAAGAAAGAAAAATGAGAATACAAACTAAATTTGACTTGTTCTTTGTAAGCTCTTTCTTTTTCAATAAAAATACATTGGAAATTTTAACCAAATTTAAAAACAAAGCAATTTTTTAGAAATTACTTTTGCAAAATTTGACTTAGTTCTTTTATATATATAAAAAAACATATTTAAAAACAAACTTCTCCTATAATCTCTCAACAAATAAACTATATTACCGAAAGAGTCTGTATTTGTAATTCCCTCTCCCATTTGTACTCGTAAAAAACAAATAAACTACATTCAAACAAATTATTAATCATTACTCTAAAAAAAGAAAAGGTTATATTCAAACTAGTCATTAAAAATCACTCTAGTATCATTTATTTTAAGTGTCATTCAAACACCTCCTTAAACTTCAAGTTTAAGTCTATTTGGTATTTGCTTTTCAAAAAATAAAGAAGTCTATTTGGTATTTCATTTTTTCAATGTTTAATTGGTTTTCAAATTTTCAATTTGTCTTTTTTTTTTTTTTTTTGTTGAGAATCATTTTCAATTTGTCTTTAATAAAACTTCAAACTTTAAAATATTTAATACGTCATTTTGTGGATCTTAAACATTAATTTTATATCTATTCCTAACATATGTTGGTCGAAAATTTCACATTAAAAAATGAAAAGGTTTTCTAGCAATTTATAAGATAGGTGAATTTATTCTCTCATCGTCAATTAATCGATTTAAAAGATGCACTATTTTAAAAAGGCATGTTGATAAAATTGATTGTCGGAGGTAAGTTGCGCGCTTCTCAACTAATGTCACATGAACAAACCGCATGATCCTTCAACATTTTAATATCTAACAATTCGTAAGAACTTAATTTTTAGGTATAAGTTGACGACTATAAATTGGACGTAACTCATCATCTCTTAGCTTATCGAGAGCCTCTTAATCATTAGGTCCTTTCATTATTGGAATGTTAGAAGGGAGTGGATATCTATTCCAGTTTTTGCTATATTTGAATTTTTTTTCTTCAAAATAGTTACATCGTACGGCTGTTTCTTTGTATAATCTGTCCCTCCTAAAAATTGTATTGAACTCATACTTTTTAAAATAATATCAAAAGAATTAACTCAGATAATGACACTATTAACTCAGCGTGTGGCTCAAGTACAAGTTTTTCCCTTGCTACATTAATCAATTCCCATATACTATGCTGAAAATGAGAGAAGAAACTTACTTTAAAATTACATTATGCCATTTTCCACACCAAGAATATATAATTCAATTTTATGCAACTTCATATAGTATATGATCGAACATTTTTTAGAACAATGGCGACAAATGAACACGATGGAGGAGCTTCTATTACACATCCCATCATTAAATTAATAGATTTGAAAAATCATCATTAATATATATTAAAAGCCAAGGGTAAGTTTTTAATTTGTGCTGTGGCCAGTTGATTGAATTGTTTAACATGAACGACCGAACTAATCCAAAAAGTAAGAGAGATAGAGTAATTAATTAATCCACAAATCATATGGGGTTAATTTAGAGGTTGTAAAGGGAGAGGTTGAGTAAGGGAAGACTTTTTTGTATCAAAATCATAAATAAACAAATAAAAAAGCTGAGATTTTTTCCCACTTTTTCAACCTATATATCAAGGGTCTTCTTCATCCATTCTAATTCAAACAAAAAACCCTAAATTTCAAGACAAAGAACCAAGATTTGAGACGATTTCGAAGATGGGTCGAGCTCCGTGTTGCGATAAAGCTAATGTCAAGAAAGGGCCATGGTCACCTGAAGAAGATGCAAAGCTTAAAGCTTTTATTGAAGAACATGGAACTGGAGGAAATTGGATTGCTCTTCCTCAAAAAATTGGTATGTATAATTTTTTACTCTCTAATTTCCTTTTTTATATCAAGTTAATTTCTAGGGTTTTGAAAAGTTTTGTTTTTGGCTAAAAAATGAAGGGCTCAAGAGATGTGGAAAGAGTTGTAGATTGAGATGGTTGAATTATTTGAGACCAAATATCAAACATGGTGGATTCTCTGAGGAAGAGGACAACATCATTTGTAATCTCTATATAAGCATTGGCAGCAGGTTTGAAACCTAATCCTTGAACTTGGAGTCACCTTTTACTAAGATTTAGCTCTCCCATGTTACTAGATCTGAATTGGTCTTGTCTTTTTTTCTCTGTCCTTGATTCTCTTGTATTATGGAGTGTTTGGTTAAAGAGACTGAAAATTATTTCATGGGGGAGAATCATCCCCTTATAACCAGCTATCTAGAAATTATTTTTGTACGAATTTTCTTAGCATCCAAATGTATAGAGTCAGACAGTCATAAAAATAATCGAAGTGCGTGCAAGCTGATCAGACACTCACAAATATCAAAAAAAAAAAAAATCATTCTTAATTTTCACCAGACAGATAATCATTTGAAATAATTCTCCCCGGTAATTATTTTCTCTCATATTCTTTATGTATTTTCACCCTTGTCATAATCATTCTTATTCGCCTTCCTCCAAACACACCACATGCACTCTACCAGAATGAGTTACCAACCTTATATTATTTTTTGTAATTTTAGGGGGGTTTTTTTCCCTTTCATAGCTAGGTTCCATCTTGGTTTTTTGCTATTGTCAGGGGCTGATTGTCCAGGAATTGTGTCTTTTTAGGTGGTCAGTAATTGCAGCTCAGCTACCCGGAAGAACCGATAACGACATAAAAAACTACTGGAACACGAGGCTGAAAAAGAAACTACTTGGAAAGCGCAAACAATCAAACAACAACAATGGGATTTCACCATCATCAAGCCCTAGTGAAGATCCAAAAGAAGCTTTAAGTAACTCAGCATTAGAAAGGCTTCAACTTCACATGCAACTTCAAGGCCATCAAAATCCACTCTCTTTCTACACGCACCCTCAGCTATGGCCCAAGCTCCACCCCATGCAAGAAAAGCTTGTCCAATCCCTCCAAGCTCTCAACAATCAAAACCCTAATTTCCTAAACCCTAATCACCTTCTCCTCCAAGCCACTCAACCACCAAACCCTAATTCTGTCTCACTCCCTTATGAGATCCCAAATTCAGACCAATTACCATCTGGGGTTGATCAAGTTCCAAACTTTGTGGAGGTGGGTGAGTTTCTCAATGAAAAGGCTGAGGCTTTCATGCCACAAACTGGACACGTGGCTGAATTTGATTGCTTGAAGGAAGTGGGGGGTAATTCTTCTAAAGATCATAGCTTTATGTGGTGGGCTCATGAGAACATTAATGGTCATGATATGAGATCTGCATCATCCTCTAATTCATGGGATTCTAGTTCTGTTCTTCAATCTGAATTGATGTTTCATGATTTTGACTTAGGGTATAATCTTTAGGGGGGAATTTTTATGTGTGTAGGGGTTGAGAGAGACAGGAAATTAGCTGTTTAATTTATATGTCCTCGTCATAACACATGGATTTGCCTGCATGTGTCGTACACTAAGAATCTATGTCGTCAAGCTTTGTATATTTGTGTGAATAATCAAGTTTAATTTCGGATTTTCATCACCTTCGATCTTCCTGGATTAAAATCCCAAATTAATGTGCTCTTATTTCTGTTTGTCTACGCATTTCCTTAATTATTTATTTATTTATTTATTTATTTTGCAAGTTTGTCGGTAATTAATTTATTTATTGGGCCCGTTTGATAACCATTTCATTTTTCGTTTTTTTGTTTATAATTTTTTATTTATGATTTTTTGTTTTTTGTTTTGAAAAATAAAAACAGTATATGTTTGATAACTCATTTCAGTTTTCTGTTTTTAAAAACTAAAAACTAAAAAACATGTTTGATAACTGTTTTTTGTTTTCAGATTTCATATTCTACTTGGCTTTTTTTAGTTTTTTACTATTTATTTTTGATTCTTTGATATTTTTAATTCTTTTAATATTTTAAAAATGTTTTTAGAATTTTAAAAATAAAATCTAAAATTGATTATCAAACGAACCTATTTTTAAAATATTAAAAACGAAAATAGAAAAACTAAAAATTAAAAACAAAATGGTTATCAAACGGGGCCTTAATTATTTATTTTTATTTTTTAATTTGCAAGTCTGTCGGTAATTTATTTATTTATTTTTTTTGACAGCAAGTCTGTCGGTAATAGCTTGTACACACTTGAATTTTTCTCGTAAAGAAAATTATATGATTTGCACTATACTTAGCTGTCTATATCAGAGCTATATTACTAACAAGAGCAAAGTTTTAACCCCATCTTGTACAACTTAATTATAACCATGAAATTATAAATTCGAATTTTGTCTGATCTCCGAATATAGGATATTAAATCTTGATTAAGTGTGTCTATTTTAACTCAAGTCGTTTATAACTTTTCTAACCGAAATCAATTGACAGTAATTCTTTTTTTTAGCTATGAAAGAAATTCATAGAATATGATATTTCTTGATGTGTTGCCACTTGGCGTCACAAATCTAGATTATGTATTTTATTTTATTTTATTTTTTTTGAAAAAGGATACTATTGACATACAAAAAAAATTACAGAAATGCCGGCCAATTTAAAGCAATGGTAACTCTATCATAGATTCGAAAAAATGGGGATTTGCAACACCAAGAAAGCAGAAAATTGGTATTAAACAAATTTAGATTATGCCTAGCATATGATATTTCGACCATTGCCTCAAATTGGTCGTCTTTTTTTAATCAATCCTTGATTTTATCATATGTATCTTGCATATCTTCTCAATTGAATAAACTGTTTGTATCTTTTCCAAAAAAATAAAATATAAATGAACAGATTTCAAAAAACAAGGAAAGAATATCTATCATAAAAAAAAAGTTCAACTTTGAAATTCCAAGCACTTTTTTGGGCCATTATATAATGAACTCAGCTATACCATTAAAAAAAGGTTCAATATTGTAAATCAAGATGAGAGAAAGTAAAAAATGCCTTAAAGATCATTACAAACAAATGATCCAGCAAATTATGAGAACTGGGAGAAGCCAATTATAACCTCGAGAGCAATTTGGGTGCACTCCGGGTAGCACCCCATCGTGATACCTTTCATTTAGAGCCACTCATCTACCTTTTTCTATTAATTTTTTTTTATAATAAACATAAAGTAAAAAAAGATAGATGAGATGTGTGGCACCAAATGTGCCACATGGGTGGTATCACGGTGAGGGTGCTACCCGGAATGCACCCAAATTGCTCTCAAATAGTTTCTAATTTCTAACTATTCAAAATACATTTTTATTTATAATTATTCATTTTCAATTACTCAAAATAACTCATCTTTTTAACTACTTATTTTTAATCATTAATTTCTAACTATTTAAAATAACTTATTTTTAATCACTTATTTTTTTTATAATAAATATAAAATAAGAAAAAAAAGATGAGATGTGTAGCACAAAAGATACCACATAAGTGATATCATAGTAGGGGTGATATCTGGGGTGCACTCAAATTCTTCTCATTTGATGACCTTCGCTCTTATAATAACTTCTCATTTATAATAAATCAACAGTTGCTCGAAACTTACCAAATTTATCGAATCCCTACATTTATAAAAGTTTCCAAAGAAACAAAAGGATGCAATAGGCATTACACCTAATTATAATGATAGAACACTGACTTTATAATCTCTGCGCTAGCTTTACAAAGGATACAAACAGAGAATCTTAGCTGTTCAAAAGGTCCACATCGAATCAAAACATTCACAGGATCGCATCAGCCATCGGCCTGCTATATAGAGTTCAACGATAATATATTTATATCGATTGAGCTATTGATCTTATTGTCATCTAACTTCTAGGTTGACTATAATTTAAGAAAGTCTGAAAATGAAATCATGATCCCACCAAATGGCTGGGAAATCCTCCAATCCTAAACTGACTTGGTTACAATCTCCACCAAATGGCTGAAATTCAAAGAAGAACTTCCAGTAGATTCAGCAGCTTTATGAGCCAAGCCTTGTAAAATCCCAACCTTCTCCCTCATCAATTTCCCCTTTCCCTCACCCAAAACTTGTCCAAACGCATTCAAAACCCCGCTCTTCGTCACGACGCCGCCTTCTAATCCGACACCGATCCCCCAAACATTCTCTACTGTCTTCACATTCATCCCTTGATCCCCAAGAAACGGCCTCCCAATCATTGGCACGCCGCCACCGACGCTCTCCAAAACCGAGTTCCAACCGCCGTGCGTCACAAACGCCCCAACCGAACCATGCTTCAATATCAGCACTTGAGGAGCCCAAGGAACGATTTTTCCTCTGCGTCCGTGGAGAATCCCCTTAGGCAAATGTTCCTCTGCATTGCCTCTAAACGACCAGAGAAATGGAATGTCACTTTCCTGCAGGGCCTCTGCCAGTGCAACTAGTTCGTGCGGGGGTGGGGTTAGGAACCCGCCGAAGCTTATGTACACTACGGAGTTGGGGGGGTGGTTGTCGAGCCATGGTATGCAGGCGTGCTCGTCGGATGGCGGTGGCGATGGGGCGACTATGTTGAGTGGACCAATGTTGAGGTAATTAGGGAGTCTTGGGGTTAGTATGTTGTGTATCTCTGGGTCTAATTCTTCAAAGGAGTTTATGAGAACAGAGGTGGCTTGTGGAAGGTGATGCCCCATTTTGTGTAGCATGTACGGGAAGGGCGAATCTAAGCTCGTCGACACGACTTCTTTCGGTAAATCCGCTACGGTCATTGCTGAGAATCCGGGCAAGAAGTCTAGGGGTTTGTCTCTGGATCCTGTTCAAATTATTCTCGTTAACTCTTAATCAACTTAGTTTAAACAGAGTTGAAGAACAAAATGAAAAGTTAGGAACATTTTTTTTGTTTCAATTGAGATTTATGGATATATGGTAAACTGCATGCAAAAATATCTTAAAACTTGTATCCAACAATCATCATGTGCAAACACAACTTTTAATTAATGAGCATCAGTCCAAAAAAAAAAAATCACAACCATTATCAAAATCTTAATTTTGATAATTATTTGTTTATTAAGTTTAAGCTTAAACTACCGAAAAGGTTAGTGGCTCATATTTCGATAATCCAGTTTCACACCACTTACAAGTTTGATTTTATATTTTCTATATAGAATTTTTAGTGCTTTGATTAGGGAAATCTTTCAACCCGTCAAAACTCATGTATTAGAGCAATCAAATTCAATAAGTGATCTTTAATCAACATGTCCATGCCTATTTTGCTTCACAAATTTTAAATTGGATTCCAATTTATTTTTTAATGTACTAGACTCCATCTCAAAAATCAATTGACTATGATCTATATTGTTTACGAAGACAATTGATCTTCCTATGAGTATCTTCGGGAAAAAAAACACACATAATTATAATTATAAGGAAATTTTATAAGTAATAATATAAAAAAATGAATTTAATTTTATGAATGTCAAAAATCTTAGAGAAAATCTAAACATGAAACATTAATGAAAATTAAAATGGGTACACGTACGTACCAGAAGAAGATTGAATACATTCCCTAATGAGATCCGTATCAAGATGCGTAACCAAGGGGCGAGGACCCGAAGTCCAAACCGCAACCCACCGCACATTCATTTCCACGCCCATGTCACCCACAAACCAAAAAAACGCATCACTAACCAAACACCCGACCTCCTCTCCGACCTCCGCCGTGGCCGCCTCCAACCCTCTCTTAAACCTCCCCGCCGCCCCTTCCAAGAACATGTCCACCGCCTCCAACGGGCTCCCTCCGCCCACGTGGCCCTCCGGCACGCCGTCCCCAATGTCACGCCGCTTTATCCTATCGTCGTCCTCGAACCCCGAAAAGACGGAGTCGTTGGATTTGGCTGTGCTGAGAAATGAGAAGGTGACGTGCCGAGCCTTGTGGGAGAGGTGGCGTGTGAGGCTCATGAGCGGTCCTGCATGGGTTCCGAACGGGAAGGCTAAGACGGCGACGTGGTTCAACGTGGCTCGGACCATGTTGGATGGAGTTGGCAGTAGCTAATGTTATGCCAATGTTAATGTTTAAGTTTATGGTGTTATAAAGGGAGGTTGAATTATTGAGTCATGCAAAACGGGTGTGAAAACGGAGACAGTAAATGGGGGGGACTAGGTATAAGAGATGGCTGAAAATGAGTGAGGTAATAACTACCACCACGTTAAGTTCGGAATTTGTTTGATTGTTTCTTTCCAGACTTAACTAACTTTACTGGCTCCATCATTTGTGAATTGGAATTGAGAAAATTATCTTTTTTATTTCCAATCTTTTGGTTGAAGTTTTCTTGGACACTTTTACTTTTTATATTTCAATAACTATTATTTTTAGTGGGATACTTTTACTTTTTATATTTCAATAACTATTATTTTTAGTCATTGAGATAACGGAACAATCACCAGGAAGTTAACATAATGTTGACTAGGATGATAACTAAATTTTAAAGAAAAATTGTACTATTTAGACCATTTTAAAAAAATATTTGCACATTATATAACTTTTTTTTTTGCAATTTTAGTTTTTTATTTAAAATTTCCGAATTTCTATTTTTTCAAATCTCATTTGTACCATTTACTGCATTAATGGGCGTAATTTCAAATTCAAATTTGCAATAAATATGAAATTCTTTTCCAATTAATTGCAATCACAAAACTTACTTTTCTGTGCACTCCTTAATTATTGGTAATTAATGTTGCGAATTTCATTTAGTTTTTCATATTTTTTTTCTCATTTATCAAACCAACTTTTTGTTTGTCTCCTTTTTCGACATTTTCTTCTCCATTTCCTGAACGTTCTTCTCCATTTTTCGCCGGCCTCATTTCCGCTCGGTTTTCGTTTAGCCCATTCTGGTTACCATACGGTATATTCCTGTCTGCCTAGCTTTCGCTAGTCAAACGGTATATACGGTTCATCCCACTTATTTTAAGCTTTTTGCCACTGTATTTTACAGAAATGCATACGCATTCTATTGTTCTGTTTCACACCTTCATTTTCCGATATGTCACAGCCTATAGAGTATGGTATGTTCTATTCCCTATCTGATTTCCTTTCTTTTTATTCTACAATATTCATGTTCGAATCCATATCATTTTACTTATTATTTTTGTACCGTAAAAATAATAATACACAATCACCTACATATATACAGTATTGTTTATACGTCTGTTGTATACGCGTTGTAGATACCTCTACTTTCTAAATCTCTTCTCATTAACCTATAATC
>JBBMEF010000008.1:8672579-8687198 GCA_037832685.1 Sicyos baderoa | reverse complement strand
AGATGACTTCAATCTATGACCGGCTGCCGGTCATAGATGAGAGGTCTTCTATGACTGGCGCCAGTCATCGATGACCGACAAAGCGTGTGTCATCGATGTACATCTATGACCGGCTACCACGCGCCAGTCATAAATGTACAACGATGACTCTGTCTTTTATGACCGGCGTCCGCCGGTCATAAATGTAAAACAATGACCGACAACGCCGGTCACAAATCCCACGATTTTTACTAGTGTGAAAATGAAAACATAGGAAGTTGTGAGGAAGGTTAGAATAGTGAAGAAGAAATGAGAATGAGAAAATAGTAGAAATAGAGTTTGTTCAAATATGGAAGGAGAAATAAAACTTTAAGAACAAATATTCTTTTTTCAAATATGGAAGGAGAGTTAAAACTCTTTTCTTTTTCACCTGATTTTAATGTAGATTGCCTAAGAACAATGCCCATATTGTATAAGAACAATGCTCATAGTTTGATGAAGGTGTTTGGGAAATTAAAAATAAATGAATTTGTTGAAAGTAGGAGAATAAAAATAAATGATTTTGTTGAAGGAAGGAGAATAGAAATAAATGAATTTGTTGGATTAGAAATTAAAAATAAATGAACTTGTTGAAGGGGAGAAAAATAAATGTGATGAAAAATGAATCTTATATTTATTTTCAATTTAAATTTTAAAAGATAAAAAGTTATCATATATTTTTCATTTTCTTACCATAAATTTATTTTATATAAAATATAATTATTGTAGATAACATAAGATAGAGATAATATGTTTTTTCAATTTTCTTTATAATAATAATAATTATTATATATATATATATAATTCATTTAAACACCATAATTACACATTATTAACTTATTAGATTTTAAAATTAACTATGAATCAGTGGTGCGATAGATTATCTAGTTTGGTGTTAATTTATTTCCATTCTATGGTTCTAATTGAATTAGTCAATGACATTGATTGAAGGTAGTCGCGACACTGATTGTCGATAGTCGTGAATACTGATTGAAAGCAATAAGTGATACTTGTTTGAAGTCACTTCCGGTAATTTCAATTTAATTTGCACCATATTCATTTTTTTTTTCTTGAAATGGCACCATATTCATTTTAGTTTGTCTATTCTATACTTTATATTTGGTTTATAAAGTATGACCAAAAAAATCGTAGAAATCGTAGGACCAAAAAAATCTTATGATTTCAATTTTCAATTTTGGGTTTATAACCGAACCAAGCTCATTTGGTTTTGGTCAATTCATTTTCATTTGGTTCGGTTTAAACCGGGTTTTTCTTAATGAATTTTGCTTTAATTCGTTTTTTTTTTTTTTTATCATTCACTTTTTTTTTAATTCCTAAACCATTTTTTTTGTTTTTTAAAGCGTTACCTTGATATTGAAACTTAAGAAAGTAAAATGCGAACAAGAAAATGGTATAGATAATAACGGCAGTGTCGATTCGCCGGCGTCGGAATCGTGCATATGGTGTCTCAGACTCTCAGTGATGAGCGTATGATCGAAGAATATAAAGAAATTAAAAAAAGAATAAAAAAGAAAAGAAAAGAAATCAGATTTACATTTAAAAAAAAAAAAAAAAAAGATTATGCCAGAGAAAGAGTACTTATCTTAACCAACTCACTTAACAGCAGATTAACTATGGTTAAGTACATAATCTAATGTTACTATATTAGGTCAATCTAAATTACCATTTATTATAATCGAAAATATTAAATTTCAAATTTGACTGTTCAAAAAAGTAATAAATTTTTGTATACCAACAATATTCTGTACTGTATTTGACCAACTTTTTAAAATAAGTTTAGTTGACTATGAATAATTGTTTTTATTTATAGAGTTTGGTTAAGACATTGAAAATTAATTAAATACATTTAGCATTCGTTTTTATTTAAATACAGGAAAAATAATGTTTTAACTATTTTTAAGATGTAAGCTATTTGACTCAAAGCAACATATTTAAAATATACCTGTTTTTGTTTTTGTTTTTGTTAAGTATAAATTTGGGAAGAGGATTATAAAATACCAATTTTAAGATCAAATTAATCGTGGAATGAAAATTGGTTAATTCATAATTAATCTTGTGCGACTGACTCATTCGGTAAATATACCTGTTTTTTGTAGTTTAATAATAATTTAAATTTATATTCATTCATTTTTTTAATAAAATTAATGTTATTATGAATTCTAAATAAATGTTCCTGAGTTGGCAGATGGAGCCATTACTTTCTAAAAAATGACGTATCAGATTGAGTTTACTATTTTTAAAATGAGAAGATTTAATGGCAGACTTTTGGTAGATGTGTAGCCATCTGATTTTAATATTAATGCACAAATGATTGAACAAAACAGAGTTTTATTTTAATGATCCTGATTTTTTAAAAGAAAACTAATAATCCTGATTATATATGGCCTCCCTTCTTACAGCCGTGTAATTAGTTTTTAAAATCTCAACTTTGCTCTATCATGTCATCTCAATTGATAAATTGATCTGTATCTAAATCTCTCATTTTTAGGCTTTCAAAAAAATAAATTATAAACTCATTTTTAGTCAATAAAAAAATTAAAATATATATTGTTTTTTTTTTTTGAGTACAAGTTGGGGGATTACAAATACCGATTTTGAACTATTTTACGACCAAACAATGAAACATTGCACCACTAACCCAATAACATGGTCGAGGAACTCCAATAACAAACCTGACGTGGTTAGTATATTCAAAATTTCAGTTAAATTTATATTTATTTTAATTTTAATAAACACCTACATTTAGTTCACTAAAAATACAAAATATTTTAGTCATACATGCACTTTGAAACCCGTAACCTCTTAATTGTTGGATCATATATTATTAGATTATATATGATGTTAATAAAAAATTATGAAGTGTATTAGTGTTCATCAAAAAAGTCTAGAAGAACTAAGATGTGATAAATTTAATTTCATGGTGATCACTTACTTGTATTTAAATTTCTACCGATTATCTTGATATTTAAATATTATAGGGTCAGACAATATGTCTAGGTTTTGGGGACATTTTTCGAACCCCCACCAAAAGATTCATCCATGAACCCCGACTAGTTAACCAGACAACAAATTTTTTGACTTAATAATTGTAGGAGTTTCGAGACATCTCAATTGTTCGTTTCGACATATGTATGCTCATTTTATTATGTTACACAAAACCTATACCTCTGAGTTTGGTTGATGGCCAATAATTGAAGTCAATCAATAATCTTTATATCTAAAAAGAAAAGAGAAGAATTTAGATGTATTCTGAATAGTACCCCATCATGATTCATTCGAATGACATTTTTGGTGTCACACATTTTATCTCAAAAAAATTAAAATAAAAAAGAAAATGTATGACTCTACATGAATGATATTATAGTGTTCTGCTACTCACGGTGCACCTAAATTCTCCCCAAAAGAAAAAAAAAAGAGAAATTACAATATATATTTATAATAAGAAAAAAAAAAAGAAAGAAAAAGAAAGTGGTAATCATTATCGAACATGGGTGCCACCCCATAGTTGACACACAAGTCTCCTTTATCCAACCACACAACTCCAAAAGCCATTCCTTTATAAATTTCATCACCCTTTGCTCAAACTAAAAAATACTCTCCAAAAATTAAAAAAAAAAAAATGTATCCATATATTCTCATCCCCATTGCCATTTTCATCCACCTGAGCCCAACCAGCCAAGCCGCCGGAGCTCCGGCGAAGTCCGACAAAGCCCTACAAAACCAATTCCTCGGGCCTCACAATGCAGCCAGATACGTCCTTAGATTGGCTCCGTTAGTTTGGGACGCCAAGTTGGCTCGCTACGCTCAGTCGTACGCCAACAAGCGGCGGGGGGATTGCGCCCTCCGCCACTCGAACGGGCCCTACGGCGAAAACATCTTCTGGGGGAGCGGCAATGCGTGGACGCCGGCTCAGGCGGTGGCCGATTGGGTGACGGAGCGGAAATGGTACAGCTACGGGTCAAATTCTTGCGTGGAGGGTGAACTATGCGGCCATTACACGCAGGTTGTGTGGCGGTCGACGCGGCGGATCGGCTGCGCTCGAGTCAACTGTAAAAACGGTAAAGGCGTGTTCATTACTTGCAACTATGATCCTCCCGGTAATTATATTGGGGAGAGACCTTATTAAAATTAACTTTCATTAATTATATTTTATGGTGTATATTTGGAGTGAAATATTAAATTTTGTTTGTGAATGTTTATGTTGTTCATGTCATTTTCAAATTCATATGTCATTGATTGATTTTACGTGCTGTACCTGTTCTTTTCTAGGATGGTGTATATTTTTCTTACCCATCCATATAAATTTTACATTAAATTTTTACTCCTTTTTGTTTATGGACTTAAATGCTCCTCATGGAG
This sequence comes from Sicyos baderoa, assembly GCA_037832685.1. Lineage (NCBI taxonomy): Eukaryota > Viridiplantae > Streptophyta > Magnoliopsida > Cucurbitales > Cucurbitaceae > Sicyos > Sicyos baderoa. Next base: position 8,682,800 of record JBBMEF010000008.1, on the reverse strand, counting down.
ATTTTTTTAATCTTCATATTATTTTTGGTATATATATATATATATATATATATATATATCCGGTGCAATGTCAAATGACATATGTCTGATCCTATAATATTAAGATGTTAAAAAAAATTAATTTTCAATTATATTGATCACTAAGTTAATCCATGATAGTTATTAAAATGAAATAGATTGCATGATTTTTTATCTCAAAGTTAATGACAATATGTGGAATAACTCATCAATTTTTTAAATACTATTTATCTTTTTATGTAAAATTCTCAACTATGTTTGTTTGATAACCGTAATACTATAATATGTGACTCACAATTTTGCACAGTTGAATGTTTGCGTAAAATTAGAGTATAACACTCTCATTGAATAAATATAGTTAATTACTAATGTTTCAAGATTTGTTACTGTTTGTTTTACTTCAAAAATTGTAACCGTTTTTTAAATTCAGATTCGAATTCATAATTATTCGATCCATTTATATCGATTAGCTATTAGTCTTATTGACAGATTTAATGTTACAAAAAGGAGCAAGATATAAAGTACAACATTATTAATGGCAAACATGACATTGAAATTATTTGTTAATCATATCAAAATAAAACAATACAATAATCCATACAATTATGAATAATGGATTCAAAGATTTAATTTTTTTTAAAAAAAAAAAATAGTTCAAATGATCTAGTAATAGATCTTATATTAATTCTAGAAGCTCACATGACCATGTCCATCTTAAGGTACAAGTCAATTGTAAATTTATTATAAATTTGCTTCATAGCCAATAATTGTGTATTATAATAAAATAGCCTATTGTACATATATATAAGTGATGATTCAGATCAGAAAAGTTCCATTGATTTTAGTCTAAGGCAGATTTTTGTTACAGCAAATTAAAGTGCGAAATCTTTTGTTTTTTAGAGCATGTATAATATATTCTCGAATAATATAAGAGTCAAATACCAATTTTTAGACTTGAATTAATTGTGATCGTGAAATTGGAATTGATTAACTAACAATCAAGATAACCAACTGCACCACCGACACATTTCGTAATTAAAGCGTGGAATCTAATCATAGGCTAAAAAAACATATTGAAATTAGATAGAATTATTGCGAGCATTGTTGCAGGTTACAGAAAATTATGAGGGTTAAGGCAGTCACGAACGTGGAAACATGCAGCTGTCTCTGCTCATTTAAATTCCCAACTACTTTAGGCCTATGCCCTGAGCTGTGGGCTCCATAAACCATTTTGATTCTCTTTCAGATGGGCTTTGATTGGGTCCAACACTCAAGTCCATTTCAGGCCCATTCAATAATACAGACTTCCGATAATGTCTTTTAATCTTCTTTTAATTTAATAATAGTTTCACGGTCACGAGTTCGATCCTCGAAATCGGTATTTGTAATCTCCCTTTTTTCAAATTTTACTTAAAAAAAAGTATGAAATTACCATTTTGGTTCATAAATTTTGATATTTATTCTATTTTTATCCTTAAATTTTTAAAAATCTATTTTTAGTTATTCGATTTTTTAATTTTTTCATTTTAGTCACTTAAATTTCAAATATCCAATTTTAGTTTTACACTTTTAAAAAGTTTAAAATTGGTCAATGTAATCAATTTAAAATTAAAATTAATTAAAATTAGTTAAAAATATGGAAATTTGTTGTGTATACCAACTTTATGACCATCTATTAGAATTATAGCACATTTTTATCAAAAATTCGTTTATACCAAAATTTTGAATAATTGAACTCAATCAACAAGTAGTGATTGAACTCAATAAGTTTGTTAAGTGATTGAGCTCAACTGATTGAGTTCAACCAATAACTAGTGATTGAACTCAATCACACTCAATCACTCGACTATTTTCAGTTTTTTGATATATATGCAATTATTTTTAGTTTTGTGCTATATATGTAATTTTTTAGCTAATTTTTGTTATACATAAAAAATTCCTTAAAATATTACTAATTTTAATACAATTAAATAAAATATTTGAACATATATCTAAAATTTATAAAAAAAAAAATGAAAGGGAAATTTGCATGTATATTACAATAAGGCAAAAAAATTGCATAAATAGCAACTTTTTGAAAATATTTGCAAATATAGCAAAATCAGATTTATAGACTTCATTAATAGTGTTTGATAGACTCCATCAATAGTGTCTGATAGACTCCATCAATAGACTTCATCAATAGTGTCTGATAGACTCTATCGATAGTGTTTGATAGACTCCATCAATAGTGTCTGATAGACTCCATCAATAGTGTTTGATAGAGTCTATAAAAAAAGTTGTTATATTTACAATATTTTTAAAAATTTGTTATAATTCTAATATAGAGTAGAAAATTTGCTATACAGTGCAAATTCCCTAAAAAAAAATAAACAAATTTTCAATAAAACCCATTTTCTTCTTCAAAGTTTATAAATAAAAACTGAACCTTTAAAAAAATGAAATTAAAATGAAACAAATTTAAAGTTCAAACATCAAAATATAATAAATTTAAATATGAAAAAAAATAAAATTAGACTTTTTTTGTAACCAAAATATAATAATATTTAAAATATAGCCAATTGAACAAGATACTAAAGGTCACCGTGGAAAATAAACAATAACAACAGGCTTTTATTTTGTTTTTTCAGTAAAGTGGTAAGAATCCATGATTGCAAAAGTTCAAAGTTGAAATTCTTTTGGAATGCAAATGATATTTTTGTTTAGTTGTTGAGTATTACAATTATAATTCTATTGACAAGTGAGACATTGCATACATGGTAAAAGTTTGATAATTGTAGGGTCCCCTAATAAAAGCTTGTATGACACTAAGTCATTTTTTAGTTAAATAAGAGGAGATTTTTTATGTATAACAAAAATTGGTTAAAAAATTGCATATATAGTACAAAACTGAAAATAATTGCACATATACCAAAAAATTGAAAGTAATCGAGTGATTGAGTTCAATCACTAGTTATTGATTGAACTTAATTAGTTGAGCTCAATCTCTTAACAAATTGATTGAGTTCAATCACTAGTTATTGATTGAGTTCAATCCCTTAGAATTTTGATATAAAAGAATTTTTTATAAAAATGTGCTATAATTTTAATAGAGGGTCCTAAAATTGGTATACACAACAAATTTCCTAAATAAGATTTGGAAAGTTGGTTTCAAGTTTTTAACTTTTAATTAAAACAAAAAAAATACAATCAATTATTACTCAACTATACACATTTTGGCTAAGTCACTACTTCTTATGTTAGATAAATATTTTGGTCAACTGTCTAATTAAAATTTTGTTTTACTACTAAATGAGTTGGTAGCGCAGTTGGTTATCTAGTTTGATGTTAAGTTATTTCAATTCTTCGATCACAGATTCGGTCTCTAGAATCGGTATGTGTAATCTTCTTCCTCCGATTTGTATTTAGAAAAAAAAAATTGTTTTACCCAAGTCAACAAGAAGAAGAAAAAAAAAATTGTTTTACCAACAGAACTTATAAGAATATTTGAACTATCTTTTTTTATTCAAATGTCTTTTTTTTTTTTTGAGAATTAAATAACCCAACTGTTTCTTTTTGTTTTACCTTCTCTAATTCTAAAATATTCAGCAATATGTCATTTATTTAAACAATTTCATGAAGATAACCCATGTGAGCCTGCATTATTATAATATTACATGAGGCATACAATCATAAATATTTTAACACCCACTATTCTCATGATTCCATATCAAATCAATACTATTATTCTGTTATATTTCTCTCTCTCTAAAATATATATATAGACTATGATCTCAAATTTTAAGTGTCCATAATAATTAATAATCAACTATATTTTTCTATTTTTCTAAATTTAAATTGAGGAGGGATTATAAACTCTATTTAATTAAAGGAAAAATATAGAGGGAAGGGTGCAGATCCTACATTCTCAAAACCCCATGAACATGAAAGGTTTCGAGTTGTCGAAGAAAATATGGGATGAAGTCTAATGCTAATGGCACTCCTAAAAGTAATCAAAGAGGTGGCAAGGATGAAAATGTTATATAGAAAATATTATATCAAACTTTTCCATCCCTAATTCTAATTCATAGTTTTTGGATTTTGTTGATTTAAGGAGGTGAGGTTAAAAAATGTTATATAGAAAATATTATATCAAACTGCTTCCTTCGAGGTCTCAGGTTCGAAACTCACCTGTGACATACTCCTTTGATGTCTCCGATGCCTGGCCTAGGGACGGGCGTGGTTACCTTGTTTCAAAAAAAAAAAAAAAATGGAAATGAAAGAAAAAGATCAAGATAAAAGAAATGACAATTTTATCTTACCTAAATTAAACATTGGAGGTTAGTTGCTACACTTATCAAACTTGAGGGGATGTAATCTCAAATTACAAGTTTAAGAGTGTAATTGTTACAAACACCATAGATAGTTTACGGGTGGTTTGTGCAATTTTCCCTTAATTAAAAAGTACTATTACTTTTAAGATAGAAGCCCGATATTATTTTTTTACAATCAATTCATTCAACCTATCACCCTATCCATAAATCAATACATCTCAATTAAACTTTATTTTGACATGACATATTACAATAATCTAAAAACAAAACAACCGATAACCTACTTAACAATAAAAAATGATATCAACCGAAAGAGTCAGTGGCACAGTAGTTTCATTGTTTGGTTGTAAACCAGTTCAACACCAGCGTCACAGGTTAGAACCTTAGAAAAGTCGATATTATAATCTCTTCCCTAATTTATACAAAATAAAAAACGATATCCTATAACACTTGTGACATAATGCATTTTCGTACATTTCTCTCCCAAATAGAATAGAAATAGGTCGATGGTAGCCTACTAATCTAAAAAAAACTTAAAAAATAAAGTTATGGTTCCATCATTAATTATTATTTATCTCAAAATTTTATTTAGTTGAGGTGTGAACAAATAGACCTATAAAAATAGAAAAAAAATTACATTTTTCATTTCTAGGTTTGAGTTTTTTTTTTTTTTTTTTTTTAATTAATTTTATACTTAGTTTATTTTATTTATTTTTTTGGACAAATTTCTTTAAAATTAAATTTATATAAAAATCAAAATAATAATTTTATCAACATATTGAAAATTAAAATGAGTATAATCATCATTTTAATTAAAATTATGTTATGTAATTATGTTATCTCAAGTAGGGGTGCAACAAAAATTTTAAAATTTTAAAATTAATCAAAACGTACCAATACAATGGATTTTGTTCAAATTTTTAGCACAAAGTTGGATATACCAATTTATAATTGGAAAAAACCAAACCTATTCGAAATATATAAATATATATTTTCAATAAATTATAAATATCATCAATTTATATTATTTAGAAGATGCCCCAACTAACTTTCTCCAACTTACTTTTTTTTCCTATTATTTTTCCTATTTATAACAAAATTATTTTTAATCCAAAAAAATGAAAACAAAATTGATTCATTAATTTTGTTTTATTTTAATAGAATGTTAAAATCGAAAACCGAACAAACTAAATGAAAATCGATCAAAAAATTTTGTGCACTGTTAATCATTGATTCAAACCCAATTATTAAAAAATCAAAGATTTCAATTCAGTAATCCATTTGAAACAAAATTGACAAAATCAAACCGAAATCACTGTTGACCTCAAGAGCTAAAAATGAGCATTATTAATATGTTGTGCGTAAGAGTATTTAGAGTTTGTTTGTAATAAGAAATCCTACTTAACTCACGTTCACTATTGTCAAATAATATACCTCAATTTAAGAATTTGTTATAGTGAAATTACAATTGTAACCTTTAGTAGGGTCTCTGGCCCACATAGTTACCAGGAGGATCATAGTTACAAGTCATGAACACATCCCCATCGTCGCAAACGACACGAGCGCAGCCGATGCGTTGCGTATTTCGCCACACGATTTGCGTATAATGGCCGCACATTTGCCCATCCTCGCACGTATTGCTCGCATATTCATAGTACTTAACTTCGCCGGCCCACGCCGTCACGGCGTCCGTCGGCCGCCACGCCGATCCGCTCCCCCAATATATGTTCTCCCCGAGCTTGAAATCGTCCTCCGGGAAAGAGTGTTGCAGCCTACAATCCCCCTTTCTCTGCCCTGCCCACCACCGCGCGTACTTCTCCAGCTGGAAGTTCCACGCCAATGGCGCCTCCAGCTTCGCCGCTCGGACCAGATTGTGCGCGAATAGAAACTCAATCGACTCGCTGATGCAACCCCAGCAGAGCTGCTTCGAAACCCGGTAGATGGTTTCGTTGTCTGGCGGCTTTTGGTTGCGCACGTAAGGTGTTCGATGAAAGTCCTGAGAGAGTGTTTGGGGCGTTTGGATGGCTAGGAAGAGAAACAGAGCTAGTAGATGTGTTTTCATTGTTGGGGTCTGGCTGGTGATTGTTGCTGCTGCTTGGTTCTGTATATATATGAGCGCAATGGGAAGCATCGATATTGGGAGCCACTGTGGGTCATAAAATGTGTGGCTTGTGAGCTTAAATGTTTTGTTGTTGTTGGGTTTTTGTATTTGCATATGATGGTGGTTACATTCTAACTGGGTGACACATGTATATAATATATGTGGGCAATGGGAGTACAATGGCGTCTCGTGAATTAGGCTATGTGGTGCCCGTGATTCTCTCTTGTTTTTTCATGAGGACAAGATGCCATCACAGTGCATTCTAGAGCATACCAGGTGGCACAAATGCTGTGGTTAAACTTCACGTTATACCGAATATCTTCTATGTTCAAAGGTATTATTTCTAGTTTAAGTATATTAGAATTATCGGATTTGAATATATGATTTCTTGATCAGAACACATACAATTTAAATGTAGATTTTAACTATGCATTTAATCGTGCTCATTTTTTTAGTAAGATGTCAACTCAATCCGATCTTTATATTGATATGATATTATCCATTTTGGATATTGCTTTTGATTTCACGAAAAGACCTCATTCTAATGGAGATGATTGTCATCACTTATATACCCATGATCTTCTTCTCATCTAATTAATGTGAAACAACTTTGTTTGCATCCTATAATCCTCCCCTCGAATGAAGTTCCACCAAAGCCTCTTCGTGGGCTCATCTTATGTATTCGACACTTGAGGATTCAATCCTCCTCTCGAACATATAGTCCATCCATCTAGATGACATTTCGACCAACTCCTCTTCCCCTAATAGTACACCATTAGTTAATTTTTCTAACTCATATATATACCAAACTCTTTTTTTCTTGAGAGTACACCGTTAGTTTGGTAAATCTACTACATTTTTGGGCTCTAAATGTCTTTAATGTACATCGAGAAGATCTTCCAACATGGTTATGTTTGAGGCATGACTTTGATACCAATTGATAAAGATAACAACCCAAAATCTTCACATCCACTTTGGGCATACACATTTATAACTTTGCTTTTAGTTTCACCCAAAATGTTTCATAGAAATAGAGATGATTATTATCACTTATATATTCATGATTTTTCTTCATCTAACCAATATGAAACAACTTTATTTCCATACCAACAATTTTTTATATCCACAGTTTTCAAACGATAAAATCTAATTTTTTGTTTACACATTTTATGGTGTATATGGTTGGAGTCGGTGCAAACATATAGGTACAACCAATATTCACTCATACATGTAGGTTTTGAAAAGTTTGACCTTTTTTAGAATTTAGTACAATACAAAATTGGAATAGGGAGAGAACTCAAACTATAAATCTCAAAGTTGTTAATACAACTGATGTAAGTTGAGTTATATTCATTTTGGCAGTTGACTGGTGCGAGGATTCAAGCTTACTACAAAAAAAAAAAAAAAATCATTTAAACACATTTATTTTGATTCAATTATTATTATTTATGTTCAAATCACCTCATTCGATCATAAATAATATTCAACACAACTTGAATGTAAAAAAAAAAAAATCTGTAGATTGATCGTGGATGTTTACCTTTTTAGTTGTGTGGATCAAACTTTCAACTTGATGGAAGATAATAAATTGTCTTACTTCTGAACTACATTTGGATGCAAAAAAACGTGATTTTTATTCAGTATTCCTAAATTTCCGTCCAGTGGTTCGCTCTGTGGGGTGCGACTGCGAGTTAAAAAGCCGTCAGCGGGGAGTCGAGGCGGGCATGATCGCGGCCAATACTCCACTCCACACCTCGCCATCGGGGCCTCGCCCCGACCCTTCAACCACTCGCCATTCAACTTCAAATCCCTTCCTTCGTTTCCCCCCAAACCCCAACCCCTTCCCTCGTCCTCCCCTTTCCCTCTCCGACCACCTCAACTTGGTCTTTGCCCGGCGGCTCGCTGGAACTCTCTTCCCCACCAAACCCCTCAAGGTCAACCCCGACTTCGCCGCCGAGGAAATCTTTTACCCCGATGCCAACGCCCCGCCCGAGCACCTCGTCATCATGGTCAATGGTCTTATTGGGAGGTACCCTTTCATTCTTATCTACCGCCTCTTCCTACAATATTATTGCCTCTTCAAATGTTGCTCGTTTGATTTTTCATGTTGATTTGTGATCGGATTTGGATTTCCCATTTGGGTATCCACCGATCCTTCTTCCTCTTCTTTATTTGCTCAGTGCTGCAGATTGGAGATATGCGGCCGGCCAATTTGTGAAGAAACTTCCTGATAAGGTTATCGTGCACCGTAAGTGCTTACTGAATTCCCCTGTTTTTCTATTTGTTTTTTTGGTCTTCTTCATTGTAGAAACGTTTTTATGTGAGGGTTTTCTTCTTATTTTAATGTTCTTACAATAGTTTAGTGTCAAAAGTTTTTGACAAAATAGGGTTATGTTTAGTCGATACCGAGATAGATCAGTAGATCACCGCAAATACTGTTTTGGGCTGAGAGACAGTAATATACACTACCAAGTTATCTATAAGATTTATCCTTAATTTGGAATGGTTTTGAAATCAGTCCACCTTTTTTTTTGGGTGGGGTTTAAATCTTGATCCTATTTTGTCTATTTCAGTGTTGCTTAACCTATGACCACCATGCAGAGAAATATAGAGAGTAAGGCTGAGTTAGTGTCAGTAGAGTGAATGTATAACTTTTAACCATAAATGCAGTACTAGACAACAAAATTGAACGCACCCTTTCAGTGAAAAAATGTGGACTATGAACTAAAGAGGCTATCTCTTGGATTCTTATGGTGGACAACGTATCTTAAATGATGATTTAATAAGTTCTTTTTCTTTGTGTTATCTTTTAAAGATGCTTGTGCTAATACTGATTCTAATGCTCATTTCTCGTTCTTTCGGCACCTTGACTTCAAGAATTGCCTTAGATAAATTCATAGTTTAACCTTTTACCTTTATAACGTTCACCTTATTGGCGAGTTCATTGCGTTGGAACTTATTTTTTTATCTACCTTTTATGTGTACAAGTCAAATTAATTTCTTTGCTTATAAAATAATTTTCTTGAGCAGGCAGTGAATGTAACTATTCAAGATTAACATTTGATGGTGTTGACACGATGGGAGAAAGACTGGCTGAAGAGGTCTCATAAAAGTTTAACAATAGCATCTCCATAGATATTTGGTTCTCTTTTGAATATTGATGTGATTGTTGGAAATTGTAAATGAGTAAATCTTTTGAGTACCTTCCTTGAACAACGTCCAATGCAGGTGTTAGCTGTTATAAGACGTAGGCCAGAAGTGCAGAAAATCTCCTTTGTGGCTCACTCTTTAGGTGGGCTTGTCGCAAGGTATGCCATTGGGAGGCTTTTTGATCATATCCCTAAATTGGAATCCTCTGGCAGTTTCTCCTCCGAAGAGCGGAAACAACGTTTTGAGCAATTTCATCATGCTAGAATTGCTGGATTGGAGCCTGTGAACTTCATAACAGTTGCAACTCCACATTTAGGTTCACGTGGGAATAAACAGGTGATTACTATTATTATATACACTATACACTACAACAATCAGATCATCTAGCAGAAAGTTGAAAGAGTTATTCACGAGTGTGCATTTTCCTTTCCATAGCTACAAGACTATTGCCTGTTGACCTTAAATTTCCATCTCTCACATTATTCATGAGCCATGGGGTAGTTAAATGAACTTTAGAACTACAGCAAACCAATGATCAATCAGACAATTTAAAACTTAGTTCACTAAGGCCCCGTTTGATAACCATTTGGTTTCTTGTTTTTAGTTTTTCAAATTTAAGCCTATTTTCTCTCAAATTTC
>JBBMEF010000008.1:8653220-8672479 GCA_037832685.1 Sicyos baderoa | reverse complement strand
TTTGCAAATATTTTCAAAAAGTTGCTATTTACTCAATTTTTTTTTATCTTATTGTAATATACATGCAAATTCCCCTATTTTAAATTATGATTGAACATTTCTTTTTTTTTTTTATCTCAAAGACTATTTTAAAATTGAGGGATCAATGTTATAATAAAATGAAACAACCATAATCAGTTACCGAAATACATTTCTTTATATAATTCATTTGATAACTATTATATTTATAGATTTTTGAAATTTAAATCTAACCAAAATTTTATTCTAAAAAAAGAAATAATACCCAAATTTTGAATAAGTTTGAAATTTAAAACAAAAAAAAGAAGAAAATAAATGGTTGGACGAGAAAAAAAGATTGTAAAGAAAGCGCGTGGGAATACAGGGAATGTGGTAAGCAAAGCATTTCAGTCTGCCATGCCACGCAATACTCCACACAAACCTCGCCATCGTCGCCGGCCGCTCCTTCAACATGGACTTCGCCCGGCGAGTCGCCGGCACCTTCTTCCTCCCCCGCCGCGCAGATCTCATCGGCGATGAAATTTTGGACTCCGATGTCAAATCGCCGCCGGAGCACCTGGTCATCATGGTTAATGGTCTAATTGGGAGGTACTTTCTGTTTCATTCTAAATCTAACCTAATCTAATCTTACGGATGCTTCTACATTAAAATGTCATTTGGATTTGCATTTTCCATTTGTCCAGTTCTGAAGATTGGAGATACGCGGCGGAGCAATTTGTGGAGAAGCACCCTCATAAGCTTATTGTACATCGTAACTGCTTCTTCTATATCACTTCAATGGATTTTATGTCATCATCTTTTTTCTTATTTTTGTTATAATGTATTTTCAATTATAGAGCCATTTAATATGATGATTTAGTCATTTGTGATTTCACTTAAACATGTTTGTAGCTGGTTCAAATTCCTAGGGGCTATTTGTTTGACATATTTAAGTAGGATTTATATTGAGTAGTTATATTGAGAAGTTAAAAGTTGAAAGTTGTAGCAAAAAACTCGTTTGAATGTAGTTTTTGTGTTTAGGGGTTAGAGTTAAAACCTTGTTAGGATGTAGATTTAAAATGATTAGTTATTTTTAATAGTTAAAAAAGAAATGATTAAAAATGATTGGTTAAGTTATTTTGATTGATTTGAAAAGAATGATTAAAAATGAGAGGTTAGAAATGATCGAGTAGTTAAAAATAAATGGTTAAAATGAGAGTTATTTTAAAAAGTAACAATGAGGAGTTTGTATGTAGATTTTCAATGAGGAGTTAATAAATCCTAAAACTAAATCCTATTTAAATATGTCAAAAATAGTATGTGGGAGATTTATAGTGGTTGAACCTTTTACGTTTTTAACGTTGGACTTATTGGTAGTGCATTGTGTTGGAGCTCCGACCTCTTATATGTATGTACCTCTCAAATTATCTTCTTTTCTCTTAAAATAATGTCCTTGAGCAGGCAGTGAGTGTAACTCTTCAAGATTAACTTTCGATGGCATCGACACGATGGGAGAAAGACTGGCTGAAGAGGTATCTTGGTTATATTAACATTTGAGATCAATCTTAGATAATAGTTACATAAATATCTGTGTCCTCTCTAGAAAGTTGGTATTACTGTTTATTTTTTAAAGCTTTTGAGGACCTTTATAAACGTCCAGTGCAGGTGTTAGCTGTCGTAAGACCTAGGCCAGAGGTGCAGAAAATCTCCTTTGTGGCTCATTCTTTAGGTGGTCTCGTCGCAAGGTATGCCGTTGGGAGGCTTTTCGATCATATCCCTAAATTGGAATCCTTAGGTAGTTTCGCCACCGAAGATCAGAAGCAAAGCTGCCATCGTAGAATTGCTGGATTGGAGCCTGTGAACTTCATAACAGTTGCAACTCCACATTTAGGTTCACATGGAAACAATCAGGTGATTACTATTTATTATATAAACTTAACACTACAGCAATTAGATCATCAAGCATGAAGTTGAAAGAGTTGTTCATGAATGTGCATTTTCCTTACTAACAAGAGGATAGCTCAACTGATATGAAGTATGAGTTTATGATAAAAAAAAGTGTGCATCTTTCCATAGAAATATGACCATTTCCTGTTGACCTTAACTTTCCATGTCTCACATGTTCATAAGGTAGGTAGTTGTTAAATAAATTTTAGCACTACAACAAACCAGTGATCTTTGAAAATATGCTCCCCTCAAGGTCTCAAGTTCGAGATTCACTTGTGACATTAATTTATAGACGCCTCATGTGTCTCCATTCTTTCGATGTCTCCCGATGCCTAGCCTAGGAACGGGCGGGGTTACCCCGAATATAGTGGAGCGAAGCTCCAATTTACTGGTTTCAAAAAAAAAAAAACTACAGCAAACCAGTGATCAAATAGAAAATTTAAAAATTTCTTCACAAGGTGTGCATTCACTCATCCATAGCATTGGGGTGGGGGCAGAGAGAATGGGGTAGGTTGAGCTTGGGTATATGAATTGAAACCTCTCCTTTTTATGGCTTATTCTTCCTTTTGTTTGCTTAGTTTCCAATTCTTTGTGGTCTTCCATTCTTGGAGAGAAGAGCCTCTCAAACAGCACACTTAGTTGCTGGAAGGTCTGGAAAGCATCTATTCCTCACTGATGATGATGATTGTGGAAAACCTCCTCTTCTCCTTCGAATGGTTACTGACTCTGGAGATCTGAAGTTCATGTCAGTATTGACTTTTGTATAATAATAGTAAGTTGCATGTAGTTCGTATGTTATTGGTGTTTGACTTTGTATATCCTCTTTGAACTTTTGTTGTTTAGCTCAGCATTACGGGCGTTTAAACGTCGGGTTGCATATGCAAATGTGAGTTGTGATCATATCCTTTTACACTCAAGAGATCACATCACTTGTTGACGTAGTGGTATAAACTTGAGATATTAGTATACCATAAGCTTCCTGATAACAAATTGTTGTCAGCTCAGACAATAAATGTGATTGTGAACCTTATAAAAATTCAGAGGCCTGATAGTTACCAAATGTAGATAATGAGTTAATAGGAATTATATCCATTACTGTATTATGTGAACCTTCACTTATCATTAGATATGGTTGGGTGGAGGACATCATCTATTCGTCGTCAACATGAGCTCCCAAATGTAAGGTTTGTGTGTCCATTGTTATATTTCTTAACCCTTTTCTAGAGGAAGATTAAACACTTATTTTCTTTTTATTCTGTGACCAGTCAAATGTGCTTATGACACATGACAAATACCCCCATGTTGTCTATGTGGAGCAATCAAGCCCGAATGACGTCTGCAATAAAGCATCACGTGTCATAGATCAAAATCTCGACTTAGAAGGTTTCCTTTTCTGAGCTCCTGCTCTAAGATCCCTTCCCTTCCCCTTCCCCTTCCTCTAATCTCTCCTATATTTCTGCTAGTTATCCTATGTTTTGTAGTTGAACTATATTAGAATTTCTCTCTTTGGTATAAAGTTAAGAAAGGAAATTACACCATTTTATTTCATCAGAGAACTTCTCTTATGGAAAACATGTTAGGATATTAAATCTTAGGTAGGTGATTACCATGAATTAAACCAATTCTCTCTAAATTTCCGAAAGCCCTTCTAACCGCTATCAAGAACATAACTTTAGTAGCACTTTGTACAACCTCGTAACTAAGAGGTTACAAGTTCAAACCCTCCACACCCAAATTTCGCTTGATAAAAAAAGCCATTTTCCCCCTCAAGGTCTCAGGTTCGAGACTCACTAGTGAAACTATTCCTTCGATGTCTCCGATACCTGGCCTAGGGACGGACGTGGTTACTTTGTTTCAAAAAAAAAAAAAGAAGCCCTTTTAACGACTATATTTTCATGATGAACAATAGAGATTAAATTTTAAAAAAAAACACACACATACAAACATTAAAGACCGAAACATATATTTAGCTTTATTTTATATGACCCTTACCTTTGATGATCTAAGTTTGGAGAAGAGTTGCTTTATGAGTAGAAGAGAGATTAAAAATTAGCCAAATTAGGTGAGAACTCAATGGCAGGCAGCTGCTCCTGACCATGTACATGAACTTGATCATCTTTACAAGTTCTCTTTGTACCTATTTCTGAATTTCTGTTTAGCCTTACTTATGGTTGAACTATTTTTTTTCTTAAATTACGTAGAGGAGATGATTAGAGGTCTTAATCAAGTTCCTTGGACACGAGTGGATGTCAGCTTTCAGAATAGCAGACAGAGATACGTTGCTCATAGTACCATTCAGGTAAGTATAGTTCGTAGTTTCAGAAGAAAAAATGAACAAATATAAAGTGAAGTGATTTCTGAGAATAACTTTGTTAAAATTGTACCTTACTCAATTCTATACTGTTTCAACCCGATTTTGGTTTTTACGATTTAAGCTTGTTTGATAGCCATTTTGGTTTTTAAAAATTGTGTTTGTCACTTGCAATAACTTTCATCTTTTTTCAAGGAACAAGTTTTCAAAAACTTTTTATAACTTGGCTTGGTTTCTTAAGTCATTATACAAAGGAGTTTATAGATGAAAATAGTGTTTATAAGCTTAGTTTTTCAAATACCTAAAACAAAAAACCAAATGTCTATCAAATAAGTCTTTTGTTTTCCTTTTTTTTTCTTCTTCTATTTTTGTGTCTGAACATTCAAACTATTTATCTTAGTCTCCAAACTTTTTTAAAACAACCATTTTGATTCATAAAACCTTCAAAAATGTCTCTTTTAGTTTTTGAACTTAAAAAAGATAACTACTTTGGTTTTTGACTTGCCTCAACTAAACTATGTGCTTTCAGTTTATGCTCACCTAGATTTGAATTCATCTTATTCCTGTGCTGAAACAACTGATGACAAACATACAACAAGAACTAAAATGGTGTTTTTTTAATATCAAGTCTTGGAATGAATAAACATTTTGCAGTTAAGGGCAAGATAGAATAAACTTAAAAGTTTAGAGACTAAAATAGGCCAAATTGGGTTAATTCTAAAAACTTAAGGCCCACAATGAAATTTAAACCTTAGTTGCTTCTGAACAACATTATTGGTTAAGCATTGACTCTCATTTCCCATTTTAGTTGTTGTGAACAAATCTGTCATTTTAACAAACATTTGATTGATGCCTTCAGGTAAAGAGCTATTGGTTGAATTCTGATGGTGCAGATGTGGTTTTCCACATGATTGATAACTTTGTTTTATAAAATGCAATCTCAAAATTGGGATTGAGTGATTTGCATGGTCTTTAAAACATCTTATACCATATACACATTTTTTTTCCTTTCTGGGATTTCCCTGCCTTATTCCTGATGTCAAGTACCCGTAATTATTCCATATACCGAGAGAGTGGAACTTTGAGTTATATTTTAATGAGTAAAGTTATTTATTTATTTATTATCATGTTTATGTTTATGTCAGCGACATAAACAAAAGTGGTAGCTCAATGACATTAATGCCTTTAATGATGGAGAGATTATGAGTTTTGAATATGTTAGGTATTTGTCCTTCACCAGTAACAAGATTCACGAAAAAAAACCAAATGCAGCAACCAAACAGATACCAACAAAGAGCAGAAACGTTGATGATATAGATTCAAAAGGAAATCGTCTATTACAGCCAAATCAAGGAAGAGCGATAAGACAAAATGACAATAAGGAAATAAGCAAGATAACTTCCCGGTGAATTCGAGAGCATCGGTGACCCTCCTTCCTGAGTTGCTACTCCCTCCAAAATTCTCCACATTGAAATACAAGCTAAATATTCTTTATATAGCAACATCCTCCCCAAACCTAGCTTGCTCACGCCAATGCTTCCTAACGACCTGCCTCACTGCCCGATCCCTGACTAGGCTTCATTTCCTTTTTGCCCCTCCTTGCATACGTGTGAATGATTGGTGGGGACCCCTCATTATCTTCACGTTCCTCTTTTCCTTTCCTAGCGTAAGTTTTATGAATCGAAAGTCTTACAGAATACTCCATCTCCAATTATGCACATGTTTCTTTAATACTATATTAGTATATTACATAAGTATGGGAGATACTCACATTTGTGATATTTGTCTTACATTAGAAAAGAAAAAAAAATAACATTTTTTTTTAGGGATATGAATTATTTTTTTCATTATCAATTTGATTTAAGGTAAAATTTGATATTATTTAATACAAAGTAAATGGGAGAATGAGTGATCTAAGAGTAAAATCATCACAGAAGGTAAGAACCTATGACTAATTGAATAATGGTCTAACAGAATGACCAAGTTGTAATAGATAGTAACTAAATACAACATTAAAACAGGCTAATTAAATACATGTTTACTTGATAAGATGGTTTAAAATAAATGATAATTTAAGAAATATGGTTGGAAGACGAAAATGCCCTTGATGATTAGAATGAGGGATATTGATTGTAGGAAGTCATTTTCGACTTTTTGCGAAAGGCAAACAGAAAGCGACAAAACAAACCTACACAAGTCAACCGCTTTGTAGGTTGGTCCATTACTTTTTATCTCTTAATTAAAGGGGCCAAACTTTCTTCAAATCTTTTTAAATTAATTAATTATTTTGGAAAATTGTATCGAACTAATTATTTTTATAAAATAATTATAAATATAAGTGAATTTAAAAGTATTTATATTCACACATATTAATATATTTTTATATTGTATTATAAAATATTCATTAATATAATTGTAAAAAAAAATTATTTATTAATACAATGTTATAAAAATGTAGGTGATAATCCAACCCAAAATGTTTAATAATTGAAGTGGGTATGGATCTCAACCAAGCGGACATAAGCTTAAGCAAGTATTTGGTGAGGAGATATGTTGGAGATATTCATCTTGTGGGATTTGTCTCACATTAAAAAGATGAGAATCGGTTATTCTCTTTATTGTCAATTGGTTTTGAAGTGAAACTTCATATTATTTAATAAATAATAATAGATAAAAAAATTGTTAGAGATATTTACCTTGTGACAATTGTCTCATATTGAAAATGTGAAGATTCTTCTACACATTTAGAAGAGATATGCGTTATTCTCCTCATATAGTCAATTGGTTTTGAGGTGAAATCTTATATTCTCTAATATGATATCAGAGTTTCATGTGGATTATTAGTCTCCAAAATTCTGATCAAATCCAAAATGTTTAAAATTCTAAAGTGAATGTGGACCTCACTCAAGCAGGCATAAGTTGAACTGAGTATTTAATCTCAAAGTTCGGATCTGACCCTCACCTAAGCTGGCAAGATGACCTTTCCAATATAGCCTTCATTTAGTCACGAGAACACACCGATACCCGTAAACGTTGGATGTTTGAATAAATCACAAACATTATTATAATGGAAAGAAATTAAGAGAAGAGGATAAAAAGATAGAAATGAAGGGGAATTGAGTTGGAAGTAATTTATTAAATTTATTAAAAAAAAGAAAGAAAGTAATTTATTAAATTTGTAGGGTAATTGAGACTTGAAGGGCGATAGAGAAGTGAAGTGACGAAAATACCCCGGAGCGTAGGTCCAAGAGCGATTACAATGAGTATCAATAAACGCGACGCGATTTGCTGACTCGAACGGTCTGCGACACCTGGCATGCTGATTGGGACTCTATTCAAAATCGTGGCCACAAACTCCACGTCATACCCGAGGGGTAATCTCGTCCAACTAATTTTACACGCAATGCATGATCTCATTGTAGCTATTTGCTTGACCCAACGACAACTAAATTTCATCTCTATTTTTATTTATTAGAGAATATGGAGTTCCACCTCATAACCAATTGCCATAAGGTGAGTATCTCCAACATTCTCCTTCAAGATGGCGGTCATACCATCTTGAACTAAATCCTAATCCAAATTTGTGGACCGAAAGACCCGCTTTGGCTTAGTTTTTGTTAGGGTCGAATCCGAACTTTTGGAATCAAATACCTGCTTAAGCTTATGCCCGCTTGGATGGGGTCCACACCCGCTTTAGAATTCGAAGCATTTTGGGTTGGATCGGAATTTGGAGATCAATAACCCACATAGAGCTCTGATATCATATTAGAGAATATGAAGTTCCACCTCATAACCAATTGGCAATGAAGGGAGTATTCCATATGCCTTATAAAGGCGTTGTAGAATCCTCACATTTTCAATGTGGGACAATTGCCACAAGGTGAGTACCTCCAACATTATTTTTTATATTCACATTTGCTTCTCTACATCAACCACCGTTACATTATTTTTCATTATATTGTTTTCAATTAGTTTAATTGATTGACTAAACTCTGTTAAATTAGTTACCTATTAAAATAGTTGATGTTATGTTACTTATTTAATTGGTTGTATTTTAATTCAAATTTAAAATTATATGATCAATGTTGAAAATCGACATTTGACTCTCTCCTTATTAAGAGAGTAGTTGTGCTATCTATGTAAGTTTGTAGTCATGAAGAATTTAGGTTCATCTTAGATAGCACATCTATCATGCTGTTTTTCATGTGGAGTCACACATTTTTTTTATAATAAATATAAAGTAAAAATAGAGTTAAATGTGTGGCATCAAATGAGCCACATAAATGATATAATGGTGGGAATATTACTTGGATGCACCCAAATTCTTCTCTTTATAGCCTATCACCGACTTCAATCAATTTTACTTTTGTTATATTGAAACTTTTTCTAAAATTTTGACATTTATAAAAAAGTTTTTACATTTTCATTATTCATAAAAAAATGTCCATTTCTAAATATGATCCTGATAAAAATAAATAGAAGTTAGGAAGGGCAACAAACTTAGTGCACTATATATTATGCTGAAATTCCACGACATGCCCCTTACCTATTTGCTGCTCGCTTGGATGACACGAAGCATTAATATTAAGGTTTGTTTTCACTATATATATATATATATATATATATATATAGTATGAACATCTCGACATAAGCATTCATATTATTGTAATAAATAGATTAAATTTATATGTTGTATACACTATTTACGACATTGGCCAAATGAGCCGACCCTTATGTAGGCTTACAATAAAAACAAATCTTATTAAAATATATATATATATATATTTTTAAAAAGATTAGTATGTTGTATATATTACAAAGCTTTTGACACATGGATTGACAATGTGGCGAGGAGGATGTTATTGATTGAAACTTATAGTAAATGGGAACATGCTATAATAGTCTTAAGATTTTTTTTTAGACTTAATAAAAATTCAAATCATAATTTCTACGGTCCCGTTTGATAACTATTTGATTTTTTGTTTTTAGTTTTTCAAATTTAAGCCTATTATCTATCAAATTTCCTACAATATACTCTATCATTCTTACTATTTATCCATATTTCTTTAAGTAAATAGGAGAATATTAACCAACTTTTAAAAACAAAAACAAACTTTGAGAAACTACTTTTTTTTGTTTTTAAAAGTTGGTTGGTCTTCCCTTATTTTCTTAAAGAAAGATGTATACATGGTAGAAATGATGAAATAAATTGTAAGAAATTTGAAAAAAAATAGACTTAAATTTAAAAAACAAAAAACAAGAAACTAAATGGTTATCAAACCGAGTCTACGTTATTGAAATATATTATTGTCGTTTGAACAATTGTTTCTATGGATAGATGTTTGATTTTTTTGTTCAAGAATTAAGGTCACATAAAACTGGATTCACAATATATTTGTTATTGTTGAGAATTTTATATTAATATAAACACAATTATTATGAGTTAGTTTAAAAGTTAAGAAAGGCGTTAAGGAAAAAAGAAAAGAAAAGGATAAATTCATGGAGCAGGAGAACCGGAGGAGGGCATAAATATTGGGTTGGGTTGGGTTTATTCCAGACCGGGTTTTTGTTTATTTGTGGGCCGCTGCTTAGATAGAAACCACTAACAACTTTGACTTTACATGTTCCGAAGAGCCAACAATGTTATTGTGGTGGGGCCCATGTCATCCAGTCACTGTCCATTTCTTTGTTTTTTCGATTGTTTCCTCACTTAAATCATTTTCCTTAAATTTCAAAATTTGGCAATTTTAATTATTTTTAAAAACTTTATTGGAAAAGAGGAACTAAAATGACACAGTCGGGTAACTATTCTATATCAACTTTTAAAATCGAATTTATTAAAGTAAAGTTGAATTAGATTACGATTAATCAAAAAATACAAACACACGATCATTATGGATTATATTAATAGTTAAGGGCTTATTGAAAAAAAAAATGTTGCTCACTTCTTTAAAAATTAATTTTTTATGATTTTTTTTTCATCGATAGTGTCTACCTTGTGTCATTATAAAAGTAATTGAAGTGTGAATTTTCTTCCATGGTGTAGTTTTATATATAATTTTACAAATGATAATTTCTTCTCTCTATCGCTTCATAAAATGTGGGGGAAGGAATTTGTGTCGTTCTTAATTAATAACGAATTGAGTATATTATAATTATTAAGGTTTATATTAAAGAAATGTTCATTTGTATTTTATTCAGAGTTAAGTAATTAATTGAATAAAATTATCATTTTAATTATTGTAAGTTATTTCTTTTTTTTTTCTTTCAATAATTGAAGAACCAAATATAATTTTTTTGGATCAAACTCGTGATCATGAGGTTGAATTGAGTTTTAACAAAATAATGAAACTATCAAATTCTTGTAAATATTAATTTTTGTGATCAAACTCTTGACCATGAACCTGATATTGAATTATTAATTTTCATTTATTAATTTAAGCATGTTTCTTTTTCTTTTTAATTCTTAGATCCTTTATAGACATAATTAAAATGGAAAAAACCAAACAATTACATACGTCCTAGACCGACCAAAAAGTTTGTAATTCCCATGATTAATTAAATATGTATAATAGATGCTTTCATTTTAGTGGAGTTGGACCAGTTTCCAAAAATAGCCATCTGTCTTCAGACTTTTTTTGGTATATCAAGTTATTTTATTTTCCATACACCTAACTTCAACTTTTTCTTTTTCTTTTATTAATGTTTTCTAGATTTCCATTGATTAACTGAAAACACAATTTGTTGTATTGTTACATAGATCAATATCTTTTCTTATGGGGGCAAAAACTGTTTTAAGATCATCTCCTCATTCTGTTGATTCTTCATTTTTTAAATTAATATTTCAAGTTATTTATTTATTTAATTTTTTTTTTTTATAACTCAACCATTACAAAGATAGAAGGTTAAATAATTAACCTTTAAATAGTAATTCTTGTCTTTATCCACTATGTTTAGATCAACAATGACCTCAAATCATTTTTGCTTAATGTAATTTTCTTAAAAAAGGAATTAAAATGATTATATCATAAATAACAATTTTGAGTAAGGTTTAAAAAAAAAAATGTTAAACATGTTAGAATATGTATCACTTTTTTTTTAGTACATATCCAGAGGAGTACAAATATCAAATTTTGGAATTAAACCTATGACGTTGATGTTGAATTAGTTTACAACCAAACAATGAAACTATTGTGTCACTGACTCATCTGATAGAACATGTATCAAACCTAAATGAATGTCAATTATTTAGCCGTTTCTAAAAAATATTAAAGTACATTTTATAGAATGAAAAAAAATGAATCCGGATGTTTTGTTATTATAATTAGATCAATAAAATTTATAAATCACAACATAGCATTGAAAATTTAAGATAAAGCATTGATTATGCACACAACATTTTGTTATTGATTGTTTGATGTTAGTCGTGTTTACAGATATGATATGAAAATACCTCATATTAGTTTGTAATATTGAAGGTTATTAGAGATATTCATACGGAGCAAGAAGAGTAACACAAAATCTAACAAATTTAACCAAATACAAAAGGAATATAAGAATGATATTTGAATCGTTTACGACTAAACAAAGAGATCGAGATGGGAGTTTAGTAATACAAACAAACAAAAAAATAAAATAAAACATTTTGTCTAGCTAGCTAGCCAAATGCACCAAACAAGACGAGGATGAGAAGAATCGTACAAAAAAGCTAAGAAGAGGAGTAGTTCAACGACATTAATATATTATATATATAGTTGTGAAATAAAGGTTTTAGCTATTACACTTCTATCAATTTAGCATGCACCCATTTTCTTACTCGTTGAAAACTCAGCTTTTCAATAGCGTGTTTTCTTAATTTTATTCCCTCGAACCTTATTTACGTGTGATATTTAAATATATTTTGAATTATCATTAGTTTTTTATTCACTCTTGTTACCTTTCTACTTAATTTCTTTGAATCATTTTGGCAAACAACACATCAATGTTAAGCTATTTAAGTAATCTTTTAGTTGCTATACAAACTTAATTAATTAGTAAAAATATTAAAGAAATATTGCAAAAACTCATTAGGAGGGTTACAATCACACTATCAAAATTTTAATTTGACCAATTGTCTTTTCTCAACTTAGAAATTTGATTCATTCAAACCCAAGGTCCCATTTAATCACTAGTTTTTTTAATTGACTTTTGATTATTTTTGCTTCCTATTTTTGACAAACAATTTCAAAATACAAAAAACTGTTGAACCTAATAACGTCATAATTAACTTTTATTAAAAAAATAGTTAGGAACTAACGGTTTAATGAGAAAAAAGTGAAAAATAACAAAACAAGCACAAATGAAAAAACAATTAAAATCTAGAAAAACGAAATAGTATCAAGGTGAACCAAGTCAAACGTTTGAAATAGAAGATAGTAAAAGTCAAATGTGCTACATAAATTTTTCTCCAAATGAAAATTATATTTTTTTTTAATTCAACAATATTTGAGATCAAACTTCGAACTCACATATTATTGTTCCAATGAAAATGATAGTTGTAGCTCAAAAACTAATTTTCATAGTGGATAATATTTTACTTTTCAAATTTTATACAATCTTAAAAGGGGATTTTGCATGTTAAAAAATGACAAATTATTTTCTCTCTAGCATATAAATCAAAACTAATTCATTAATAAAAAATATCAATTGAATTCTATCATTCATAGAATTTAATCTATTATTTTTATTCTATCAATTGAATTTTATCAATGATAGAAAATCATGTACTATAGTTCAATAATTTTAGAAATTTGTAAATATAAAACAAGAAGTAAAATATACGGCTCACGATAAATTCCTTTCTTAAAATAGTGGTTAAACTTTATAAATTCTATAAATGGATGGTTTGATTTAAAATATTTTTGTAGATTAATATACTTGCAATATAAGAACAATGGATCATAATCAAAAAGTCAAAAGTTTAAATCTCATATTTTTTAATTATTATATAATTACAAAAAATTAGAGAGGTGTCAATAAATAAAGAGATAATCAAATGAATTAGTAACCAAATGATTTTATTGTTACCAGCATATTCAAACCCAAAAATTGATATTCACTCCCTCTTAATATATATATATATATTCGAAAAAAAACAACAGGTCGTTGCATATACATATATTTAGTGTGGTTTCTTCAAAAGTAAAAGTAAGTAGTTTCAATTTCTTAAATCATATTAAACTTGTGTGAATTAAATTTGAAGAGTTTAAACTATCCTAGAGTGATTCAATTGGTAAAAAAAAAACGTATAAGTTGATGAGTTCAATTCATAGTAACCACCTATCTAGAAATTAATTTTCTACAAATTTTCTTGACATTTAAATGTTGTAGAGTCAAGCGGTATGCATCGATGCGTGCGAGTTAGCCAATCACATATATCAATTTTTGTTTTTGAAAAGTGTATATATTAATGCTCTCAAATAAGATAGACTTAAATATCATTTTAATACTTAAATTCGTGATTGTAAAATTGAATTGAATTATAATTAATTTTAGAACCCGAACACACCATCCCTAACGCCGAAGCCAAAGGGATTGTGGGTACTCCTTCAATTGAATGTTGAAATGGTAACTCTGTCCACTTTCACATATGGGCCCTTGGTCGGCTGAGACACACGACACCTCCTTATCACCTTCCTACTAACACATTTATAATTAATTTTGGAGGTTTTTTTATTTAATTATTTTAATTTTTAATTTCAAATAGTGTAAACTCTAGTCTATAAAAAGGTATTTAAATGAAGTTTTAGATAAAAAGAAAATAGTGTGAAAAATTAATTTGGGTGGTTCAGCGAAAAACTTATTTAGATGTAATCTTTATTTATTTTTTATTATTATTTTTTATTTTGTAGAGGAATTAAAGAAAATAATTTATTTTAATTTAGATTTAAGTTGAAGAGTTTTTTTTTTTAAAACGGTATAAGAGAACCATTAAAAATTAGTGGTTGGAAAATAACTCCTCAATTAGTATATTTTTAGTAGTTAACAATATTCAATTTTATTTTGAATAGTTATAAACAAATGAATAAAAATGATAAATTATTTTGAGTAATTAAAAATGAATGATTGAAAAAAATAATTAGAAATGATTAATTTTTTAGGAGTAACATGTATTGATATAACTTTGAAGAGTAGTTAATAAATATCTATTTCAAAATCTTCCATAAATTTAACAAACAAACGCAAGTAAATATACTAGTTGAATTGAAGCTCTACTCTTTTTAAAAGAAAAAAAATTCTTAAATTTATGTTATTTTTTATATTTCATAATTAACTACTTTTACTCCTCACAAGTTTCCATTATGGTTTTGATCGACTTTTAAATTTATATTATATTTTTTCTTTTTGAAAATTAGATTTATATTCAGAAAAAACAAAAACCATCGGTATGAAAACTTATAATTAGGATCTTATTTAATAGTCTCTTGTATAACTAGCAATTATGTTAATTTATAAATGACACAATAATTTAATAAATACCAGATTCGATTCCTAGAATCAATATTTGTAATGATTCCTTCTCAATTTCTACTCAAAAAAATATGTTAATTTAAAAATTAAAATCGAATAGTATTGTATCCTCCTCCATTAGAAATATAATTTAACCTTTATTTTTTCTTAACGAAAATACGTATTTTTAATGTGGCAGAGAGTTGGCCACGTGGCGCCGTACTACTCGTCTTCACCAAGATTTCCTGCCTCCATGTGTCAGATACAAAATAGATAAAGATTACAGAAAACCCACAGCCTCTCATTCCCAAAACAAAATCCCAATTCTCCATTTCAATTTCTCGGCCCGGCTTTTCTATGGGGATTCAAGCCCAATCTGTTGTAAAGGGGTTCGGCGTCGCCGCCAAACCATGCGACTCTTGCAAGGCTGCCCCGGCGGCGGTCTACTGCCGGCTCGACTCTGCTTTCTTCTGCCTCAGCTGCGACTCCAAAATCCACGCTGGTTCACGCCACAGCCGGGTTTGGCTGTGCGAGGTTTGCGAACAAGCCCCCGCCGCCGTCATGTGCCGGGCCGACGCCGCCGCCCTCTGCGTCACCTGCGACGCCGATATTCACTCTGCCAACCCACTCGCCCGCCGTCACGAGCGGGTTCCGGTCCAGCCGTTTTTTGACTCGACTGAATCTGTAATCAAACCGTCTTTGGGTTTCAATTTTCTCAACGCCGGCGACTGCGAGGTTGAAATTACATCTGAAATCAAACCCACTGTTGATCAATTGTTCTTCACTGAAATGGATTCTTTCATTGATTTTCATTACCCGAACCCCACGGCGGTTCACGACAGCGTCGTCCCGGTTCAGACCACGGTGTTGAACCAAACCCACTCCCCTGATTTTTGCAAATCCAATTATCAACCTCAATCACTAACCCACAGCGTAATTACCCAAATCCCTTATCGTAAATCTAATTGAAACCCATAATTTCTTTTCCGATTCAACTAATTGGGTTTTAATTCTTATTAATTCTACAGGTTTCTTGCTCTTCCCTAGATGTTGGAGTTGTTCCAGAAGCGAATTCGATGTCGGACTTATCGTACCCGTTGGGTCATAGCGGTGCGGATTCGGGTATGACGATGCCCGGACCCGGAAACCAACCGACCCAATTGGTTGGTTTGGACCGGGAGGCGAGAGTGTTGAGATACAGAGAGAAGAGGAAGAACCGGAAGTTCGAGAAGACGATCCGGTACGCTTCGAGAAAAGCCTACGCGGAAACCCGGCCCAGAATCAAAGGCCGGTTCGCGAAACGGACCGAGATGTTATCAGAGGTTGAGGAAATTTACGGGTCGGGTTCTTCGGTTGAGTTCTTGGCGGACTTCCAATACGGCGTCGTACCTACGTTTTGATATTTGACCGAATCCAACTGGACCGAACCGAGTCAACGGTTGGAATCTAGTGCTATGTAGTTTATAATTCTTATTGTGCACCTTTAATAAATGAACGGTAGATTATGGCTAATTATGTGTTTGATGTTGAAAAATCAGTGTTTTATAGCCGTTGATTTTCAGGAGCATGGGTGTCACGTGGACGCTTTTTACCTGTCAGTCTTCTATTAAAATTTGCTTACTTTTTCACCCTCTTATTTTTGCAATATAACTGTCTTCCAAATCTTTTTCTTCATTCCTATTGGCTAAATACCTTTTTTATATTATTATTTTATTTAACCTTTTCAACAAATTTGAAGATTTTTAATTTTTTTTTTTTTGCAATTCATGTATTGTCCAAGAGGACTACATTGAGAAGATTACCAATAATCTGTCAATTCTTATTAATGAGGTTTGATGTAACTTTGTGAATTAAATAAGCTTTTAAAAATGATTAATTGGTGTAATTATTGAATTATTGACTTAGAATATAGTTGGATAAATTATAACTTTAGTCCATATGGTTCGAAGACAATAAACTTTAAATTTCATTACTTCAAAAACTAGACTTTAATTTATATGATTTGATAAAATCTAAAAAATGGTTATGTTGTTTAGTTAATGACAAGTTAAGTGACTAAAAATTAGTTATTCATGTGTCAATTTTTAATATTAATAGTTAATTAATTAATTAAACAAAAAAAATCATATTATTTAAGCATGATAATTAGTTTAGGCGTATTTAATTTGTTAAAGATTACAATCGAGAAAATACCATATTTTAGATCTCATTGAACGAGGTAAACTAAATTTTAGTTTTTAAAATTATATATATAAATATATTCGTGACTGTTAGCTTGTAAACATTACGACTAATGTTACGGAGCATACCGCCTAACCCTACAACATTTGGATGCCAAAAAAACTGATAGGAAATTAATTCCTAGGTAAGTGGTCACCATGAAATTTGAACCCATCATTTTATGCACTCCAAGACCTTCTTTGACCAATTGAGCCACCATATAGTTTTTAAAATTATATAGATTACATCAAAACTTTTTTTAACCATAGAGATTAAACTCTAAGTCTTAAAACCACCAATACCAAACTTTAAACTTTTTTATTTTACCTAATATAATCGAGAGAAAACTTACCTACTTATTAATGAGTATCTTAAACATAATTTTTAATGTGACACATGTAATGTAGTATTGGTCAAATCATAATTTTATATGTAATTTATTGATTTTTTTATAAACTCATGTAACATATTATTGTGTTCATAAGTATAGACTAAAATTTAGTAGCATGTGAATAAGTTTTAGTCTATAATTTATATGTGGTGAGTTGTAGGTTTGGATAAGTTTTGGAGAAAACTTGCATCACGTGGAGTTTTAACTTTCTGAAAGTGGTAAAGGTTTTTCTTTCACGGGTTTGCAAAGTGGGGTAGGTACAAATTTTCTTTTCTTAAATAAAATAGTTTTGATATTCAACAACCTACAATTGTAAGTTTTGATGATTGGGATATTTAAATAAAATTTTTGGACAAATTTTTGCAATATATAGTAGCAAATGATGAACTAAGTGGAGGTGGTATGGTAGAGCCTCTGCCACGTGCCGTGTGGCCCACTCGCCGGGCCTTGTGGGCTGTGGGCTACACGACACCTGTCATCCTGGCGGTCCCTTTTGCAGTCCACGTCATCCATTAATGGAAACCTATAAATCTAATTTTACAAAATAATTATAGATATTTTGTTTATTTATTTATTTTAAGTTAAAACAGATGTTCGTTGAATTATGATTTTTTTGACTTGGTCGAGTGAATCTTCTTCGGTTGGATATACGATGGTCACTTTGAGAATCTTCTCCATAATCAAACCAACATGTCATTAACCATTTTGATTGAGTGTGATCTAGTTAAAATTTAATTTGTACGTTTTAAAATTAAACATTTTTATCCTTAACATTTTAATAAAGTTCACTTTTTTAATTCGTATGTTTCAAAATTAAATATTCTTATCCTTAACATTTTAATAAAGTTCACTTTTAATTCTTAACATAATAATATCATTAGTTACATAATGTAATGTTGAGTAAGATATATGATTAAACAAATTTGAAATTTAAGTGATTATTTTGATTTTTAAGGGGGTGTTTGGCTATCGGGTAAAATTTTTGCAGGGTGGTATGGTATAGTTTAAATGAAGTAAATTAGTGTTTGGGGTGCAGATATTATTGGGGGTATACTGAAAATTAGTGTTTGGGGTACAGGTATTATGGAAGGTGTACTGGAAGTCAGTGTTTGTGGTGCAAATATTATTGGGGGTATACTGAAAGTCAGTGTTTGTAGTGCAGATATTATTAAGGGTGTACTAAAAATCAATGTTTGGGGTGCAGGTCTTATTAAGGAGTGTGCTGAAAGTCGGTGTTTGGATTGTAGGTCTGACATATGGTGTATTAAAAGTCATTGTTTGAGGTGCATTCATGATATAATATATTCTTTTTTTTTGTTTGAATGTCTAATACAATTTCCTTTTTTAATTATATGTGTACTCCATAAATTTTATATTTCATTTTGACTACAGCATGTTATAATCTATAGCATTTTCAAAGTAAAAGAATAAAAGTAAATAAATAATAATAATAATTAATACAATATTAACAAATTTGAAATACATGAAACCAAAAATCATAATACCATTAGTACAAAATCATAATACCATTTTGATATTAATTTTATCTTTTTTTTTAATCAGCAATGTGATTTAACATGAGACTAGATTCCTACAAAATTTCTTCTATTTTTTAATAGTTAAATCATGAATTTTATGTTGTCCAAATTTTAATTATAAATTTCTTTTAAAATTGCGTTATGCTTTTAAATTATATTTGAAATAGTGCAGGGTACTTTTGAATTTGTTCTATTTTCATTCTTAAACTTTTGAATGGATTGAATAATATTAATATATTTATTTCAATATGAATATATTTTTAAAATTTATAAAGAAAAAATCTAATTTTTTTTTTTTTTTTAAATATGAGCAAGAAATATATGGTACTAAAAACCATTTTTTAAGTATACAAAAATAAGATAAAAT
>JBBMEF010000008.1:8626599-8639642 GCA_037832685.1 Sicyos baderoa | reverse complement strand
AAAGGGTTGAGTTGGGTTGGGTTGGAGAATTGACCAACCCGATTTTTTGGATTGAGTTGAAAATCACTCTATTCCAACCCAACCCAACCCAACCCAACCCATATTCACCTCTAATTTTTATACTTGATCAAGATTAGTGGTTCACGTTTTTCCTTTAGAAATATGCTGCTTTCATTTTTTTGATTGAAGAATAATAAATTATGACCCAAATTAAATCACATTATAAATATGAAATAATAGGTGATCTCTCGACCTAATCTAAAATTTTCTCATCTAAATATATATCAAAATTTTGTATCTAACAGAGTTATTAAAATTCAAACAATCATTAATAAAAAAAATCTTATATAATTTATAAACTAGCTGCTCTACTAGTGACTAATTGATAATTATGAGAAAAAAATGTATACTATTTAATATAATATGGAAATATATTAAAATTCAAATGGGCATTTCGTAGAATCATAGCTTAGCGCATGCATTTGATATATATTATTTATAAATCCCTATTAAAAAAAAGTCATAACATTTTCTAACATTTATAAGATATATGTATCATTGTTAAGGGTGAGTGACGGGGTTAGTTATCATTTTATTTTGTGTTAATCTTTTCAACTCCCTCTATGTAAGGGTTATTGATCATCCTTTTCCTAATTTATACTTTTTTTTTTAAGGTTACAATAATTGGAAGTTGAGAGAATTCGAACCCAAGACTTTTAGGTCACCACTAATTTATACTATACTATAATATATATATATATATATATATATATATTATTTTATCAATAATTAACTAATTTTAAAATAAAATTCATGTTATTTAATATTTGATCATTTTTCTACTAATATTAAATATTGTATAATAAAAGAATGAGAAACTTTGAAAGTTAGTCAAATCTAAAAAATAATTACAAATACGGTTACTTTAAAAGAAATTAACAAATTTAGTCATTAATATTAATACATATATATATATTTTTATCATATTAGTATATTAATAAATATTTATAACATAATATTAAATATCTTAATTATTATGAATACTTTAATTATTTTGTGAGAAGAGCTCATCTAATATCATTTTTTTAAATAATGTTAGATATAAAGAACAACATAATTCAAATATTGGTTCAATCTTAGTAATGTACATAAAGTTGAATTAGATTGAGTTGGGTTAGATTGACTTGAAAGAACTTTTTGAATCATTCCAAATTTTTGAGTTAAATTGAGTTGAATAATCTAATTTCTATTATTATTTTAAATCTGGACATGTATTAATGATTTATTTTTAACTTTCAAATAAATCAACGTTTATATCAGTCTAAACTTAAATAAATATTGGAAAGAGTTTTAGAGAAATAAAAGTCTAATTTTTTTTTTTAAATTAAATACATACCTGTATAATTATAGGTATAAAAATATTTTTTACTTATTAAATTTGGGTAATGTGGGTCCACCCAAATTTATTTTAGGCCACCTAATGATAATACCCAACTTATCAAATTAGGTTGATTGATATTACATATTTATAAAAAGTATAAAACAATGCATGTGAATTTCATTTGGGTAGGGAAGTTTGTGAGGAGAGGACAGTTCACACTTACATTATGAAGAAATTAGAAAACAAAAAAAGAAAAAAAAGAAAAAAAAAAGGGGAATATTTGACACACTATAAAATGATGACAAAATTGCATCTATAGATTCCACATCTCTCTCTTCATTTAATCTTGAAAAGCAAACATTATTCTAAAAAAAATGTCTTCCCTTTTTGTTCCTAGTCTCACATTCAGCTTATGCAAACCAGCCAATTCTAATAATTATAAGGTCCAAGCTCTAATTAATTATTAAATTTCTGTTTCATGATTAAATGGTGACATGATTTTAATTAATTATTTTGTGTTTGGTTCACAGTTGAGTAAGGGAGTGGTTTGTTGCGAAGGAAGGTTGGAAAGGGCTGATCTGAAGTTCACGGGAGAGAAGCCAAACACTCCCATTCTGGACACTGTAAACTATCCCAACCACATGAACAATCTAACGGTCCAGGAGCTTCGAGAATTGACGGACGAGATTCGAGAGGAGATCGTGTACACGGTTTCGAACACGGGTGGGCACCTGAGTTCGAGCCTCGGCGTGGCGGAGCTCACGGTGGCGCTTCACCGCGTATTCAACGCCCCCGAAGATAAGATCATTTGGGATGTGGGCCATCAGGTAAATTTATTTTTGTTTTAAAACATTTTTTTGGAATAACAAGATTGATATAATATTTGTTAGGAAGGTAAATTTAACATCCTTATTTTAATTACACTTACTCTTTATAAATATTTTATCTATGTTTAACATAATTAATGTCTATCAACTTAACTTGATTACCATTTATCAACTTTGTGGCATCACATTAACGTGATTGATGAATGAAATTTTTTGACATTGATTTTTTTTTTTTGGTTACTCATACAGAATCCTCTATTTATTATTTATTTTTAATTTTTATATAAATCACCAGAGTCTTAAAAAAAATCCACATAGTAATTTATTATATGAAATATAAAATCTACTTTTATTTATATATATTATATATTATATATATAATATAAATTTGGGATAGATAACTAATTTTAGTATTCATATTTTTTTGGAAATTTGTTATGTATAACAACTTTAGGGTCCTCTATTATAATTATAGCACATTTTTATCAAAAATTCGTTTATACCAAAATTTTGAGGGATTGAACTCAATCGAACTCAATAATAACTAGATTGAACTCAATCAGTTTGTTAAGTGATTGAGCTCAACTGATTGAGTTCAATCACTAGTTATAGATGCAATTTTCAATTTTGTACTGTAGATGCAATTTTTAGCTCATTTTCGTTATACATCAAAAATCCCTTGTTTTTTTTTTTATTAAACGACTTTTTTGTTTTCGAACTATTTCACTTGATTTTTTTAAAAGCCATCAATTTTATTTATTAAATGCATTATTTTAATTTAATTATCGCCTTCAATTTTGTGATTTTTGTTTTTAAATCCTTGCCATAGGAGTGAATTATTTTTATTATTCATGAGAAATCTCCTATAGTAGGTAAGAAATATAAAATTGTTTCTAGTATTAATAATAAATTGGAATTAGCTGGAATTAGTGAAATCTATGAACATGGATTGAGTTGATTGGCATGAAATTGTTGGGTTACTTAAGTATGTTAATGGAAAATGCAGGCATATGGTCATAAGATTTTGACTGGTAGAAGGTCAAGAATGCATACAATCCGTCAAACGCTGGGGTTAGCTGGGTTTCCCAAAAGAGAGGAAAGTGTTTATGATGCCTTTGGTGCTGGTCATAGCTCTACCAGCATCTCTGCTGGATTAGGTACCTCTAATTCCTTCTTTCCTCTACCTAATTAATTAATTTAACTTTTATACATATCATTTCAAAAAGGCTCAACAAATTAGGCTTGAACCGATTTGAACTTATTTATAAATTTAGGTCGTCGTTACTTATTTTTGTGGTTGCATCTTTAACGCTCCTATTTTGTCTTATATGGTGACGTCTTTCAAAAAGACGCCTCCCAACATCCATTTATAAAAAAAAAATAGTAAATTTTTATTTAAAACCTAATTTCAAATACATATCCTTATTTATTTAAAACTCTAATTTTAATTTAAAACTCTAATTTGAAATATATATATATATTCTTATTTATTTAAAACCCTAATTTAAAACCCTAAACCCTAATTTTTATTTAAAACCTAATTTCAAATACATATCCTTATTTATTTAAAACCCTAATTTAAAACCATAAATCCTAATTTTAATTTAAAACCTAATTTAAAATACATATCCTTATTTATTTAAAACCATAAACACTAATTTTAATTTAAAACCTAATTTCGAATTCATATTCTTCTTTATGTAAAATCCTAATTTAAAACCTTAAACCCTAATTTTAATTTAAAACATAATTTCAAATTCATATCCTTCCTTATGTAAGACCCTAATTTAAAACCCTAAACCCTAAAATTTTATTTTTTTAAAACTTTATTATATTATTAAAATTTATTTTTTTACCTAAAACTCTAATTAAAACCCTAAAATCTAATTTAAACTTTATTATATACTAAATTCATTTTTTTAACCTAAAAACCTAATTAAAATCACCTTAAATTCTAAGTTAAACTTTATTATATTACTCTAATTCTTTTTTTACTTAAAACCCTAAAAATTATTATGATTTGAAATTTATATATTCTATAACTAAACATATGTTTCAATTAGATTTCCGTCTTTTTTAAACTTTAGTACCTTTTTTTTTCTAAAGAACAATTTTTTTTATTGAAAAAAAGGAATAATTTTTTGAATTAAAAAAAATAAATGGGTCGCATCTTTACAAAAGACGCAACCAAACTGTCCGTTAGCGCCACGTATTGGGTGTCGGACACATGTTTTGACCATTTTGACCATAGTTTTTTTCTTGTTGCGTCTTTGTGAAAGCCGCAACCACCTATTTTTGCTAAATAACTTCATTTTGAGTTCTTTTTGTAACTAAGTTTCAAAATAGGGCCCAAATTTCTAATTTCCCCATAAATCAATACTTTTCTAGCCTAGAAAACGACTAACAATTGTTGTGTTTGGTTGTTTGTTGCAGGCATGGCAGTAGCTAGAGACATCCTGGGGAAAACCAACCACGTAGTATCGATAATCGGCGACGGAGCAATGACCGGAGGGATGGCATACGAGGCACTTAACAACGCCGGCTACCTAAACTCCAATCTCATCATAATCTTAAACGACAACAGACAGGTTTCTCTACCGACTGCCACCATCGACGGCCCGGCTCCCCCGGTCGGGGCTCTAAGCAAGGCCCTCACCAGGCTCCAAGCCAGTAAAAGGGTTCGACAAATACGCCAAGTCGCCAAGGGGTTGACCAAGCAGATTGGGGGGCAGGCGCATGACATTGCAGGTAAAGTAGATACTTGCGTGCGGGGAATTGTCGGCGGATCGGGTGGGGCATTATTCGACGAGCTTGGAATATATTACATTGGTCCAGTGGATGGACATAACTTGGAAGATCTTGTGTATTTGTTGACACAGGTTAAGGCTATGCCTGCGCCTGGCCCTGTTCTTATCCATGTTGTCACTGAGAAAGGCAAAGGATATTCCCCTGCTGAGATTGCACCCGACAAAATGCATGGTAAATGAACAATTTGATGGAGATGAAATATTTTGACATTTATCCTCAAATTTGACTTAAAAGAAAATTTTTCATTTCATTACAGGAGTAGTGAAGTTCAATCCGAAGTCAGGGAAGCAACTAAAGAAGAAAACAAAAACTTTATCCTACACGCAATATTTTGCAGATTCATTGATAGCAGAAGCAGAGAAAGACGACAAGATCATAGCAATTCACGCCGCCATGGGAGGGGGCACTGGTCTTAACCATTTCCAGAAACGATTTCCCGAACGTTGCTTCGACGTAGGAATCGCCGAGCAACACGCTGTCACCTTCGCCGCCGGCCTGGCCGCTGAAGGCCTCAAGCCATTTTGTGCCATTTACTCTTCCTTTCTCCAAAGAGGCTATGATCAGGTAGGTGATTAAGAGCAAAACTTCGAGTATATATATGTGAGAATAATAATAATAATTTAAATGTTTGGGGAAATATTTTGCAGATAGCTCATGATGTAGATCTACAAAAGCTGGCGGTAAGATTTGCAATAGACAGAGCAGGGCTGGTGGGTGCGGATGGGCCGACCCATTGCGGAGCATTTGACACAACTTTCATGGCTTGTTTACCCAATATGGTGGTTATGGCTCCTTCAAACGAGACTGAGCTTATGCACATGGTTGCCACGGCCGCCGCCATTCACGATCGCCCCAGCTGCTTTAGGTACCCAAGAGGAAATGGCGTTGCCTCTGTTCTTCCTCTTAACAACAAGGGCACTCCATTGGAGGTAACATCAAAACCAACTTCTATTGGATCTTCAACATGCATTGATTGGTCCATTAGGGTATAATGCATTCTTAACAAGACTCATTGTCCTGAAATTATATAAACAGGTGGGGAAGGGGAGGATTTTAAGAGAAGGAAACAGAGTGGCCATTTTGGGATATGGAACGATAGTACAAAGCTGCATCGCGGCTGCCGACGTGCTTCAACAGCACGGCGTGCAAATAACGGTAGCGGATGCTCGATTCTGCAAGCCTCTAGATGGAGAATTGGTGAAGCAATTGGCAACGCAACACGAAATACTCCTAACAGTTGAAGAAGGATCCATTGGGGGCTTTAGCTCTCATGTTTCCCATTTTCTCGGATTAAACGGATTGCTAGATGGGAATCTCAAGGTATTCATTCAACGAACAATAACAAAAACATATCTTTAAATTTGATCTTTAATATTTTGTGATGTTGGTTTGTGCAGTGGAGGGCAATGGTGCTTCCTGATAGATACATAGACCATGGCTCACAAATGGACCAAACCCAAGAAGCAGGGCTGAGTTGGAAGGATATAGCAGCCACTGTTTTATCACTCGTAGGGAAAGGCAAAGACACCTTTCAACTCATTAATTTATAGATACCATGTTTTTCTCCTCCACAAAATAGGCATCCATTAATAAATTTGTTGTTGTAGTTTCGTTCAAGAAAATAAGAAACATAAATTAGCTGTCATCATAAACATTTTGAATTTCGAATCCGAAATGTTTTGGATCAAATATCCACTTAAATTTATGTTTGTTTGGGTGGGTCAAACTACCCAATTATGGTCGAATCAAAAAATTTGGAAGAACAATAATTCACATGAAACTTTTATGATATATAATATAAAATTATACCTTAAACTAATTGTTCGTAAAGAGAGTAGTCTACATATCATAAAGATGTTAAAGATTCATTTAACTTTACGGTGTAGAAAAAGATCACAAGGTTTATGTCTCCCACAATTTGTCAACTCTAAACACATGTTATTTGTTCTCCTATAATTTTCATGCATCCCAAATGTAGGTAACAATTTTTCGATTTTCATCATTTCAAATATACATTAATCATACTCCCTCATATTTTCCCATATTTTTATTCTTCTATAATCATTTTTATTCTTCTTATCCTAAAAAATGAGTTTTGGATCTCTCCTTATATGTGGTTGAATTTAAAATTATAATAAAAGTAGGTTAGTCCTTATATGTTGTTGATCTAGCTGGACTCACAAATAAAAGAATAATAATAAATATAAAAATTGAATTTTTCTTTTTGATAAATGTCAATTCAAAAAAAAAAAAAAACAAATATAACAAAAACTTATTCAACAAGTTAAATGAATAGTCACAAAGTCATAAGTTAAATTTAATATTTTACCATGTACGAAACATTTTTTAAAAATTTGCTATAATTAAAATAAGAATGTTAGAATTGACTATTTACCACAAATTTTCATAAAAAAATAAATATACTAAAATTTTACACAAGCCTACATCTATTAGCAATATTATACAACACCGAAAGGATTAAGTGGTGCAGTGGTTTCATTATTTGGTGGTAAACTAGTTCAATACCAGCGTCACGGATTCGAATTCGAGAAGAGTCGGTATTGCAATCCTCTTCACGTACTAAAAAAAAAAAAAAACAATATTATACAGTTTGTGTCTAAACGCATCCTCTATTTAATAATTAAAGTTAACCCCCTTTTTTTCAATTTTTTGCAACACAATTTGAATGAGAATTAAAATGAGGGATAGGATAAGATATTGAAATTAGTTAGAAGGGTAATTGAAGATAAAGAAGAAGTAATTTTGATGGAGATGGTGGGTGACAGAGAAAGATAAGAGGGGTGAAAAGGAAGTGACGGAAATGCCCCGGAGCGTAAGTCGAAGGAAGATATGACCTGTTGGTATGGTATGGCACACATGGCATAGTGACAGTGGTGTAATTTGTAGCCACAAACTCCCATGCCACAGCTGAGGGACAATCTCCTCCAACTCTGTTGGATTTTTAATATGAAAGCCAAATTAATACCCATTTTCGAGTTTCAACTTCCGATCCTAAATTTAAATAATCAATCGTGTCACTGATTCATTCAATATTAAATTGGATTTTTATTGAGCTTACTTTTAGAGAACAATTTAGGTCGATATTTATTTGTATATGACCTATCTTTCCATACACCCTATGTGCTTCAATTTGAATGATAAAAAGAAAAAACAATTTAAATTAGGTCATATATCATTTATTAGGATGGTTCAATTGATCAAAGAGGGTATTGGATATATAAAGTGATGAGTTCAAACCATAATGACTATCAATTTAGGAATTAATTTAGTCGAGGTGCGCGAATGCGGACTCAATCCGTTACGGATGTCAAAACAAAAATTAGGTCATTTTTCTCTTTACTCCTACCTCATATAAAATTTATAAGAAGAGTATTTCAAAAAGTTGAAATAATA
Source organism: Sicyos baderoa (assembly GCA_037832685.1). Taxonomy (NCBI): domain Eukaryota; kingdom Viridiplantae; phylum Streptophyta; class Magnoliopsida; order Cucurbitales; family Cucurbitaceae; genus Sicyos; species Sicyos baderoa. The sequence goes on along the minus strand of JBBMEF010000008.1, from coordinate 8,631,212 downwards.
CAGAAACTAGCCCCTTCTAAATCGTCTAAATTACATTATTAGTCAACTACGTTTTAGATTTCAAGAATACTTTGGGTGAGTTCATTAAATTTGAAAACCGTTTCTTTCATTTTAAATTAGTATAAACATTTTAGGTATATTAAAAAAAAATGTTAATATTTACATAGTTGTTGGACATTAGGAAGCTTTTGGCACATGCGATGACAATGTGGTGGGGGAGGATGTGATGATTAACTAAAGCATATATCGGTTGTATGTAGTAAATGGGAACAAGTCACGATCTAATATCTAATCTTTATTTTTCTCCAAGATAATGAATCACATAAAATTAAATTAAAATTTTCAAATGCTATTTGTTCATATTTTAAAATGTTAGGATGCTCATCAATTTTTAAACGATTTCAGTTTGGCTAATAATAATAATTAAGCGTTATCAATATATCTTTATGACCTAACGATTATGAATTCGAATTATCCCTCCCTAATTATAATTGAATTAATAATAATAATAATAATAATAATAATAATAAATTATTATCAATTTTGAATATTTAAAATAATAATTTTCTATTGAGATAAAAGTATAAGCAAATTCCTTGAAAAATGTGTAAAGCATCTAAACTAGACGATATAGTCCATTTATACAGAATGGTAAATGGTCCCTTTATGATCATATAAATGAATATAAGATGAAAAGGAAAATAGCGAAATTGTATTCGATAGTCGAATTTTACAAAATAATTATAAAATTGGATAAATTTAAAAATATTTAGCATCCATAGTCTAATATACAATATAAATAATATTCATCATATTATATTATATATTAGTTATTGAGTATAAAAAGTATTACTTTATACCGTATATTTGATTATGGTTGCTAAATTTTTTCAAATTTGCCTAGTATTATAAATATTTTATCAATTTAATATATTATTGGAAAAAACCCAATAAAGATTTGATGAGTATAATTTTGTATTATCTAAAGTTTTGAAATTATTTATATCCTAATATAACTACAATTATAATGCAATGGTAATTCAACGGATAACAAAAAAAAAAAATCCAATCTTACCTTTTCAAGAACCGAAAAAAAAAAAACTAGAATTGTCATACAAAAATTACATTTTAAATTCCATATTAAAACAACTATATATATATATATATATATATATATATATTTTTGTGTACGCTTTTAAAAAATTAGATTAAACAACTTTGTCTTGAAAACACAAGCTTATTTAATTAATCTATACCACTTTAACAATCCGAAAAAAATAAAAAATAAAAAACTCAAAACAAATATTATTAATTAACTTAAATAACTTAAATGATATAAATGTCTATAATTAAAAAGTTATGAGTTTTGAAAAAAATTTATTACTTTCTCGAATTTATTATAGTATTAGAACTTTTTCAAAACTAATCAGGTCATCAAAAACCATCCTAAATTAGAGTTAAAAAAAATATTATAAATTTTGAATCTCTCATTTCATGATTATTATCAAACTTAAAAAAGATCTAAGACAAAATAAATTTAAATAGTTTGAACTCATGAACTATCACCACAAATATCTCTTAGAATTTATATAATAAATCAACGACACTCAAATTCTAGTCGCATCTTGTTCAATTTAATAATGATAAGGTTATGTTCGAATTCATTTTTCTTAGATATGATTAAATAAAAAATGTGTAATAAAGTAGGTGTTGAATGTAACATCTGAGTGGAGATTATTTACCTACAATAATTTAGATTATATTTTGAAAGAAACAGAGTATAATTTTGGTCCCGGCTATGGATATTTTTAGATCCGGGCAAGCCGGTAGAAAAAAGAAAAAAAGACATATGGTAAAGAGAACCCGACCAGGACATTAGTCGTAAGTACTGGGGAGCCGGGTTTCGTTTGTTTCCCGGTGCTTACATTCGAATCAAATCTACGAACCACCAACAACTTTCTTTTGACTTTCCATGTGCCCAACAGCCAAACACAAAATGTTATCGTAATTGCCGCGGGACCCACCTCCTCATTTATTTATTTCCTTTTTTTCCTCCACCACATTAATATTTTCTTCTTCTATATATATATATATAGTATAAATTGGAGTAAGAGAAATTACAAATATCGATTTTAATGATCGAATTCGAGATCCTATTAATACCAAATTAGATAACTAATTATGCCAATAACTCATTTGATTTTTCTTCTCTATATCAACTCTACCATGTTTTTTTCTTTCTTTAAATTTAGTAATATTTAGAGATATTAAAGATGGAAGATTGAAACTTACGAATTTTTTATTTTTAAATTGTATATAATACTACTAAAAGTATGATAAAGTATGATTTATTTATTTATTGAAACTAATTGTATCTATTCTCTCAAATTGTACTAAAAAAATTAAAAATGTATTATTGTTGATTCTAGGGTGTACCATTGATTCGTTTCTCTACTTTTCTTCTCAATTTTTACTCATCTACTTTTTTTCTTTTTAATTCTTACCTCTTTAATATCTAGTTGCGACTAACTTTTGAAAAATAACCCAGTTATTAAATACGTCATGAAAGTTTTGATCTACTTTAACCTTAGTTTATATGATTAATTAAATATATGTTACACCAACTCAATAATATTAATATATATCTATGAACCAAGTAGTTATGAGATTGATTTTCCACTCCATTATTGAACTAAACAAAAAAAGAAAATTGTCTTCAAACATTTATGCAGCGGGGGAATAGATTTTATTTTATTTTATTTTCCTTATACCCAACTTTTTTCTTTTATTTTTCTTTTAAGTAGAAAGTAATTGTTGTAGTGAAATAAGACAATTATGGTTGTAAAAAGATGTGTCTTGTTACAATATATCAATATATCTCCATAGTTGAAATTGTGAAATGAGACAAATTATGGCTGTAGAAAGTTGTGTGGTTAGTTACATATCAATATCTCTCCATAGTTGAAATATTTATTAATAGCTCTCCTTATATTAATTCTTCCTTCCTTAAACTTATGTTTTTTTATGATTCTGTTTAGTTCAATAATTACACAGAGTAAGACATTGAACAATATAAATGCTCAAATTGACTATTTCTTAGTGTTATTGATGCGTAAGGACATACATTATATAAATTAATAGGCTAATTTCATATATATATATATAACAAAGACTAACCAACTCTACGGGGCGCACAACTACGTTAAAATAATATAACACGAATTCGTGACTGTGAAATTAATATGAAAGATAATTAATTTCGTGATTCGTAATCGAATCCAAAGCCAACGCGAACTCCACCTTGTCCATGCCACCGTCCACTTTTCTTTACACACTCTCCACTTTCACACGTGGGCCCTACGTCGTCACACACACCTACCAAATCCACCTTTCCCATCAATATTATCTACTTCAATTACTAAATTTGTCTCCAACAAATCTACAATTTAGTTAGGTTCAAAATTATAGCTAATCCCATTTCAGCTACTATGAGAAATTCCTACTAAAAATTAAAAGTTACCGTGAGAAATTTGGAGATAAAGAGAAATATATGGTAGAGAGGAGAAAAGAGTAGGGATTACATTAATGTGCCCTGCTTTAGGTTTGAAATTTAAAAGAGACTAATAAATAATAAAATCATAATCTATATTTAAAGGTAAATTGAACCTTATACATTAAATAATAATAATAATAATAATAATAATAATTAGATTAAATTAACACTCCCGCGTTTTATCTATTTTGGTCTATTGACTTTGTTGTTTGTCCAATTTTGGTCATTCGACTTTTAAATTTTCAAATTTGATTCCTAGACTAAAAAAAATAAAGTTAAAAATAAAAAATGAAAAATGGTTATTTTTGTCAAATGATTTTTTTTTTCACTCTTAAATTATTTTCTCTATCTTCCAGTATTTCTCTTTCTAACAGTTGTATCTCTCTAACTCTCTAGCTAGTTCTCTTTCTTTTCTTTTCCTTTTTTCTTTTTTTTTTTCTTTTTTTTTTCTTTTATTCTCTCTTCAATCTATTTCATCAAATTATTTAACATGAGACAATTTTCTTAAATAATCATTTTCCTATTTTGATTTGTCATTTGTTGTTTTCAAAATTTATAGTCTACATGAAACCAAGAAAAAATGAAAGAAGAAGAAGAAGAAAAAAAAAAGGAAAGAGAGAAAGAGAGGTGGATTGAAGAGAGGTGGATTGAAGAGAGGTAAAGCTTTTAGGGAGAAAAATGATGATCAAAGATTGAAGAGAGAGACTAAATTTGAACTTTGAAAGTTAAAGGGACCAATATTAAATAAATAACAAAGTTAAAGAATTAAAATTGGACATTTAAAAATCTAAATATCAAAATAGAACAAACTCTCAAGTCGAGGAACAAAAACAATATTTTAACTTTAAAAATAATATTCTAACCATTGATATTCATAAATGATTAGTTAAAATTCAAGTTACTTAAAAAAGAAATTATTTAATTTATACGCCAACAAAACACAAAAAACTATGTTAGTAACACATGCATGAGTGTAACAACCAACCTTTTTAGTCAATGTGTTTGATTAAAATTAAGGAGGAATAAGTCCTTGGAGGCTAAATAAGGACTTTGGCACATT
>JBBMEF010000008.1:8598981-8626499 GCA_037832685.1 Sicyos baderoa | reverse complement strand
TATTTATCCATTTTTATAAAATGGGGTTGTTCAACTTGCCTCGCGTATTCTGTTTTAATACATGCATGTAGAGTAAAAGCCTAGATTATGACCCTAGGTTGGGTCGGGTCTTTACAATGAGTAACTTTCCATGTAATGCCCTAAATATTTAGAAAATGCATTTTTTCTTTTTAATCGAAGTCCCTGCCTTTAAGTTGATTTGCCCTAAAAATACGTTTAGAGCATTTTTATTAGGAAAATTGTATTGGATAATCAAATTTAGAGCATTTTTTTCAAATTTAGGCAAATTTGAAAAAAATTGCATCCATAATCAAATATACAATATAAATAATACGCATCATACTGTATTATGCATTAGTATTCAGTATAAAAAGTATTACTTTATACCGTATATTTGACTATGATTGCTAAATTTTTTAAAATTTGCCTAATGTTGTAAATATTTTATCAATTTGATCTATTCATGCAAAACTCCTTTTTATTATTCTTTTGTTATACCTTTAGAGCATTTTTATTCTTTTGTTTATTTAGGAGCAAATTGTAATTTTGGTCAAAGTAGGGTATTTTAACAATTTTGACTCTTAATGGATAGGTTGCAATGTTTATAGGTTAAGTGTTGGTATAAATACCAAGGCTTGTGAAGATTAGGTCTATTTCTCCTTTTGGTGTAGGCAACCCTATGGAAGTTCATAGACACTTTATGCCACCCACAGCGAGGTTATCCAAGCCTTTGTAGTGTCCAAGTTGTGCTAAGTGCCTTGCCACATCGTGCCTAGGCACCTAGCAACGCATATGCATTGCGCATGTTGCCATTGTGTCACCCTAAGTCTCACCACACGCTATGTCGCACATGTCTCTGTGCGCCCTTTGCATGCAGCTTCATCCAGCAACACTATACATTGCGTGCGCATGTCTCAATTAAATCATTTGACTTAATTTGTAGTTTTAAAATGATTATTTAATGTTTTTTTTAATGCATATCAGGAAAGTGGAACAAATATCAATTCTTGAGATTAAATCTGAAACGTAGGTGTTGAACTCGTATACAACAAAATAATGAGTCGTATTTTGGGACAAATATCAATTATTGAGTCATATTTTGATAAAATAAAATATTTATAATTAAAGGAAAGTTGTTTTAATTGTGGCAGAGAGAGCTCCAGGTGGCGGTGTACTACTCGTGCGTGGCAGATTTCCTTTCCCCAACTGGTCCATATAGATGATAGATAAAGATTGCAGAAAAAGAAGGTCTCCTTTAAAAATCAAATCCCCCAATTGCAGCTCCCAAACACACACGCACACCAACCACCCGCGTACTTGGCCATAGCGCCAGGTCCAGCCATGGGAATCAAGCCTAACTTCGCTGGCGGATGGCCCGTGCTCCCCAAACCATGCGACGCTTGCAAGGCCGAGCCTGCAGCCATTTACTGCCAGCCCGACTCTGCTTTCCTCTGTCTCGCCTGCGACTCCAAAATTCACGCACCCAACAAGCCCGCTTCCCGCCATGCCCGTGTCTGGATCTGCGAGGTCTGCGAGCAAGCCCCCGCCGCGGTCATGTGCAAGGCCGACGCCGCCGCCCTCTGCGTCGCGTGCGATGCCGATATCCACTCTGCTAATCCCCTCGCCCGCCGCCACGAGCGAGTCCCGGTCGAACCCTTCTTCGATTCCGCCGAGATTAAACCCTCCTCGGTCTTCAATTTCATCGTCCCCACTGAAACCAACTGCCACCAGGTTGCCTCTTGGCTTTTATCCGACTCTAAGCTCGTTGACTGCCCTGAAATTAAGCCCTCCACTGATCATTTGTTCTTCAATGAAATGGATTCTTTTATTGATTTTGATTGCTTAAATCCACTCAACAACGACCACTGTGCGATTAATGACAGTGTCGTTCCCGTTCAGGCCAAGCCATTCTCTACGCCGGTGACCAACCATGATTATGAACTTGATTTTTGCAGATCCAAGCTCAATTCATTCGGATATCGGCCTCAATCGTTAACCCACAGTGTAATTAAATTAAATTAATCCGAATTTTCTGATTTAAACCCGGAATTTTTGTGTGGATTTAACTAATTGGTTTCTGGGTTTTTCCAATTCTTCAGGTTTCGTGTTCTTCCCTTGAGGTTGGAGTTGTTCCGGAAGCGAATTCGATGGCGGACTTGTCGTACCCAATGATGGGTCAACCGATGAGTAGCGGGGCGGATTCGGGTTTACCGATGTCGGGAACCGGAAACCAAGCGACCCAATTGAGTGGAATGGACCGGGAGGCGAGGGTGTTGAGATACAGAGAGAAGAGGAAGAACCGGAAGTTCCAGAAGACGATCCGGTACGCTTCGAGAAAAGCTTATGCGGAAACCCGGCCCAGGATCAAAGGCCGGTTCGCTAAACGGGTTGATAGGATATCGGATGTTGATGAAATTTATGGGTCGGGTGCTTCGTCTGAGTTCTTCGTTGACTTCCAATACGGCGTCGTACCGACGTTTTAACGGTTACTATGCTGAACCAAACCAAACCGAACCGGATGTTGGAATCTAGTGGTACTTAGGTCTATATTCTTATTGTGCACCTTTAATAAATGAACGGTAGATTAAGTGAATTATGTGTTTGATCGGCGGGGTTTTAGCCGTTGATTTGTAGGGTACCTCTCAACGCAGAGGCTCGTTTACGCTATCACAAAGTTGCTTGTTTTTTTTTTCTTTATTCCTATTCGCCATATTCAATTCACATAGTTTTGCTTTTGACCTTTTTTTTTAGTGTTTTGCTTTGATCTATATACTTTTTATACTATTAATTCATTTAATTTTTTCGACGAAATTTGAAAATTAAAGAAAAAATTTATCAATACATCTAATATTTTATCATTTGTATGAGATTTTATAGTGGAATATAATTTTGAGTGGGTTTGGATAGAAGATTTTAAAATGAATAGTAATGATTTTAAGGGATTATAATGGATTTGATGAAGATAAAACTTGTTTGAATTTATGAAAAATTGTGACAAAAATCTCCTTCCAATTGAAAAATTATAAATAATTGTAGTATAAAACTTCCATTTAAATTGAGGGAACAGTTAAAAGTATAAATAATATTATATTAGGTGGGTTTATGAAAGTCTTATAAAAACAATTATAAGAATTTTCTAGAGTTACTAATTTTCAAACATGAGGTTGAGTCACTTACTCTTCTATATGAAGAGAGACGAAAAATCATTAGGTAAGGCCTTATTTAATAATTATTTTATTTTTTAATTTTTAATTTTTATTTTTGAAATTTAAGATTATAATAATTACAGTAATTTATTTTTCTTATTTAGATATCTATCTCTATATTCGTAGAAATTAAACTAAAATTTATAATAATAATAATAATTCAAAATCTTATTTTTATTTTTAAAATTTTGTTTCAGATACTTTCTTAAATAAATATGAATTTATTGTAGGAAAGAGGAATATATTGAAAAAAACTTAAATAAAAATAGACTTAATTTTAAAAAATCAAAAACATATTAGAGAATTTGAGATTTGAAATAGTGTGGACATCTATCTCAAATATTCTAACGTTTGAGTTTTATGTACTTTAATATTATATTAAAGAATATGGAGTTCCACATCGATGAAAATTACACCCTAAAATTAATTGGCAATGAAGAAAATAATTCATATCTCTTTGTTGTTGGACTCCCTACTTTTCAATAAGAAACAATTAAGATCCTAACCAAACAAAAAAATCAAATAATTATCAAATTGATTAAAAATAGACTAAAAATAATTGAATACTTGACGTGGAAATATATTTGTATAGCTGGTGAGTTGTGATTGGGTGGACGGGCGGAATTAATTAAGCACTGTTTGAATATAAAATAATAAAACAAGAGATTCGAATAATAATAATAATAATAAAATAATAAAACAATGACAGAGGAGTTTTTCTGGAAAGTTCGGAGGAAATGAATGGAGAAATGGTCAGTGTTTGACAGAGTTGTGTGTCAGTTTGGATAAGTTTCCCATAAATCTGGCATTTCGTTTTTTCCCTTTTTTTTTTTTCTTCTTTTTTTAATAATTTTTTTAGAAAACTTTCTTTTTCGTCTCTATTTTTTTTTTTTTTGGAAGTTTCACTTTGGTCTATATGTTTCAAAATCTAACATTTTTATTTTTGACATTTTAATAATGTTTAATTCTAATTCTTGAGATAATGGAACTGTTAGTGATTTAGCAGAATATTGACTAGGATGATAACTAAATTAATTTTAAAATTTAATAAATTAATAATATTTAATTAATTTTGTTTAAAAAAAACAATAATTACAAAGAAAGTTAATTCAACGAGCAACCCTATGCATTATTGGATCATGTAATTATTAGTTTTTGGATTCCATCGTTCTTCATTGTTCATTCCACTAACCCTTTTATAAACAATACGGATTTTAAACTTTTCATCGGTTGACTAGATTCGAATGTCTAAATAGGGGAGATATTAGGAATCTTTTGATAGAAACAAAATTTCGAGAACTCGAGGAATATTTTTAACTTGATACTTTTTGCTTCTACCTAAATCGTTCCCAAAAAAATAAACATTTGTCTACGATCATTTAAAAAATTAGTGTCAATCAATTTCACAAATCTATATCTAAATAGTATAGACATCCATCTATAAACTAATTAATAATAGATGAAATAATCTACGTTGATTATATATATGATTATGATGTCCAAGTCTTTCTAATGTGAACAGAGAAAACACTTTCTAGAATAGTATCTGAAATAGTATTTCAAAAGCAATCTCACAAGAATAATTGTTTAACATTTTTTACATTTGGTCAGCTTGCACACATTTTAATTAATATCATGAAACATACATTTTACAATATTTAAATGTCAAAAAAATTTATAAAAAATTAATTTTTAAGTAGGTGATCACCCTACACTTTAAAGATCCTTATGCTGCCCTACTACGACTAATCACCTAACTTTTTCATCCTGTATCAAGAAATATCTGAAACTAAAAATGTATTTAAATTGTTTTCTTTTTTTAATTAAAAAACAAAAGATAAAAGCATATAAAACCGAACACAAATAATAATGAGCCCTCAAACAAGCTCTATTTAGACCTTGCAGCTGTTTGGCAGTACAGGACAGAGAAAGAGAGATGGCACTTCAAAATTAATCCTTTTTTAAAAGACAAAATCTAACCAATTTGTTCCCTTGTTTGTTTGTTTTTTCCCTAAATAAAAAGAACAAAAGAATCACTATAATTGGATTTAGATTTTTTTTAGTGTTCTCAAACTTATCCACTTCTTTATTTTGTCATCCTTATCCCTCTATCTAATTTTCTTCTTGTTAAAACTTTTAACAAGGTATCCTTAAATTGATATAAAACTAACGAACAAGAGCTTAAGAACTCAATCTACCTAAAATATAGGTTTATGTCTACGAATCTCCCCATTAATTAAATATAGTTCAATCCAAAATATAAAATTTGGTGATTTTATTTTCTATTATTAGCTAAATGATCATACTAATGGAGGTAATTATACTCCCTTTTAAATTCATGTTTTCTCTTTTTTCTTTTTAATGTGGGTAATCAGAGTCATTTCTTTTTAAAGTTTGTTAATGTTTAATTATGTCAGCTTTATTTTATATATATATAAAAGAATTATGTTAGTTTTTGTTATATGGATGATTAGAGATGTATACGGGGTATGATGGAGTTAGGAAATGGTTTTCCATCTCCATCACCAAAATCAATGTTCATTTTCATAAAATTCATCATTTTTGTTTTGCGTGGATAAATTTAGAATTCCGCCCAGTTTTTTTTTTCCTTTTTCTTTATAATTTTGATTTTTATAAATACTTTTTAATAATATTTTCAAATAGTTTATCTGGTATATAGATTATTAAAAATATATACATACATTTGAATAAATATTTTTTAAAAAAAATTATAACTAAGATTAAAGAGGAATTTGCATGTATATTACAATAAGGCAAAAAAATTGCATAAATAGCAACTTTTTGAAAATATTTGTAAATATAGCAAAATCAGATTTATAACTCCATCAATAGTGTCTGATAGACTCCTTCAATAGTGTCTGATAGACTCCATCAATAGTGTATGATAGACTCTATCAATAGCGTCTGATAGACTTCATCAATAGCGTCTGATAGACTCCATCAATAGTGTTTGATAAAGTCTAGCAAAAAAAAAATTGCTATATTTATAATATTTTTAAAAAGTTGCTATAATTTTAATGTAGAGTAAAAAATTTGCTATATAGTGCAAATTTCCAAGATTAAATTGATAAAGAAGGAAAAAAAAACTATTTTTTAAAGAAATATATGCGGTGAGGATGCGAGAAATGTGATAGAAAACACATTCTATACCTCCGACTTTATTTATCCTCCCCCATTTTTTTTGTCTAAATGGGATTCATCGAGTCTCTAAAAGAAATGAACATTTCTATAAATCATATAAAATATGGTAATCAATTTAATGCAACCTTAACATACTCCACAAAAAAATAAAATAATAATATATAAATATACATATATAATAAAAAGAAAAGGAAAGTTTAAGAGTGAAAATAGGAGGTAACAAGGGAGTGTGGGGTTGTGGATAGAAAGAGACGTGAAAAATGTGGGATATAATAATAATAATAATAATAATAATAATAATAATAATAATAATAATAGCATGTAGCTAGTGGAGGTGATGTGGTGGGGCCTCCACCACGGTGTGTTCACGTGCGATGTAGGCCACTGGGCCGTTCTTGTGGGCTGTGGGCCCATATGCAGTCCTTGTCATCAACAATTGGACCCGATGGCAGCCCATAAGTTCCTTGTGGGCCATGTCATTATCAAGTGAATCGGACACTGTCTATGCTTGTAATGAAATACATTTACTTCTTTGGATGTGTGGGGGAAAAAAATGGACAAACTAATTTTAATTTATATTTATTCATTATTAGGAAACATGCATTTTAATTTTAATTTGCATAAAAAAAATTATTAAAAATAAAAACCTTATTAGTATATGAGAGGTTAGAGAGGAGACATATCAATTATTGGTAGTTTTGGTTGGGATGAAGCAAAGGGCAGTGAACATGCTACTCTCTAACACTTGACTACAAAGTGGTCGGTTTGGCTGTACCTGTTTATTGGATAACAATGTGAGTAATGTTACAAAACGACAACTTTCTATCTCCACATTCGTATGAGATTGTCTATTTTAATAAAAAGTTATCATCATTTTGTTTTTTATTTCACCTGAAAAGTCTTGTGTATTTATGGAGATGTTTATCTTTTGTATTGTGTTAATTGTCTTACATTAGAAATGTGAGAATTCTTCAACATTTTTATAAGAGGTGAAATCTCATATTATTTAATACGGAATCAGGACACACGGGTAGTTTGGATCCACCCAAGTGGACATAAGTTTAGCCTATTAGTGTTTGGTATATGTAGATAGCCGTAGAGGAAATGAATTGTAAAGAAGAAATGGAGTTTACAGCAGAGATGTAAAGTGCTGGGGAGACTACAGCACACAACAACTTTGTTGGAATTGTAAAGAAACCTATAGTTTATAAAAATATAGGTAAGAGTCGTAATAGGTAGATATCAAAGTAAGAAAAAATAAAGGAAAAATTGCACAACTATGGTGTTTGTAACAATTACACCTTTAAACTTTTAATTTGATCAATAACCTTTCCTTTAAGTTTGATAAATTTGATCAATAACCATCCTGTTGTCTTATGATATTGATGCTGTTGGATTGCTTTTGTAATTGCTTATTGTCGTTGAGAATATGGATTTTTGTATTGCATATGCCTACATTCGTGTTTGGTTTTATAGCTGTTGGATCTCTGAAAGACGGTGTGTGATTTATCAGATCATGGTGTTCTTTTCTTACATCTCTCGAGTATGCTTCATTTGTTGTGTTCTTACCCTTCTCTGATCTACGGCACCAGGCGTGGTATTGTAATTTGTAAGACCCCGTTTGATAACCATTTAGTTTTTTGTTATTGGTTTTTGAAATTTAAGTCTATTATCACTCAAATTTCGACCTATCATGTGTTTTACTCTACCTTCAATATATCCATCTTTCAAGAAAGTAGGAGAACACTAACCAACTTGTAAAAAAAAATAAAAAAATAACTATGTCGACCAACTGTTTCTAGAATTTTAATAGAGTTTATATAGTTTTTGGGTTTTGTTGATTTAAGAAGGTGAGGTTAAAAAATGGAAATGGAGGAAGAAGAAGACCAAGGTAAAAGAAATGATAATTTTATCCTTTCATATCTTACTTAAATTAGACATAAAGGGTTAATTGCTACCTTTATCGAACTTGAGGGGAGGTAATTGATCAAATTGAAAGTTTAAAAGTGTAATTGTTACCAACACCATAGTTTAGAGGTGGTTTGTGCAATTTTGATAAGATAGTTATGGTGGACTTAAATTTCAAAAATAAAAAACTAAAAATAAAATAGTTATCAAAGGGTGCCTAACTATTTGGATTTTTATTTTTGATTTTTGAAATTCAAACTTATTTTTACTCAAATTTCTTATAATGTATTTTATCTTTTTTACAATGTATTTTATATAGCGTGAGTGAATGCTAATTAAATTTTAAAAACATAAATAAACTTTGGAAGCTACCTTTTTTTCTCCAAATTTTAGTTTAGCTTCTAAAAATATAGGTAAGATGTATAAATAAAAAAAACCTATGTTAAAGTAGTTTTTATAGACTTAAAATTTAAAAACTAAAAATTAAAAATAAAATAATTATTAAATTGACCTTAAAATTTATTTCTTAAATTTTTGTTCACTTCCAAATCATACAATTATACAAATATGAAACATTGGTTTGTCAGACAACCCGCAGTACTTTCTGTAGACGACAACAGCTCAAAGACAATACTATAGGGTATGTTTGGGTTCGAAGTGATGGGTTGAGTAGGATTGAGTTGAGATGAGAAGAGAAGATAAGTGAAATAAGTTTGTGTTTAGGGGGAAGGAAAGAAAAGATAAAGTTATATTTGATGTGATGTAAAGAGAATGGTTGAAGTTTGCATTTAAATAAAAAAAAAAATGGATTTTTAATAATAAAGTTATGTGGGATGTGATCGAAAGAGAATTGTTGAAGTTTTTATTTAAATAAAAAAATAGATATTCAATAAATTTTTAATATTTAAATATTTAAATAAAAACGTGGGGTCCACATGAAGTTGAGTAGGAGTTGGATGGACTTATGAAAGTCCATGGAGCAAACATGGGATGGAACTCAACTCATTCCATCCCCACATTTATCTCAGGTTAGCACTTTCCTAGAAAATGTTTCCAGTTTTAAACTAATATATAAGGAGAGATAGAGAGATTTTTTTATGATTTTAAAATTTGAAGTTTTGTTCCTCTAAATTTAGGAACACTATTTGTCGGTCTTTAGATTGTGACACTATATTATATCTTAAGATCAACCGCGAATGGAGGTCATTTCAAAAAAATATTTTTCACGACCATCTCGAACTGGAGATTTTGAGGGAGGTCGAATCAATCTAATTCGCTTTTGATCATACAATATAATCTGGTGCCACAATCTAAAGTTGTTAGACAATTCTACTTCGATTAAATAAGGGAAAACTCATGAGTGTATGAATAAAGAACAAAATCCTTATAGAGAGATAAAAGCAAAATTATGAGAAATTGTGTTTAATATGGACGATATCAAATACCAATATGTAGATCTATACTGAAGGTCAATTATCCTCGAAAGATGGTCTAGCTAGACTCAAGTTTCTAACTTAGTTTTCATCGAAAAAAATTTTGAGTGTCAAATAAAGAAGTCGTGATCCTCATTTTTCAATGTGAATCAATATAAAAACGATAGATCTTCAATTGAGATTCAAATTGTCTAATAAGAAACAAATGTATTAACACTTTTAGTAGCTAATTGTTTCAAATCATGTTATCATCATATATAAAATATTTATAAACAAATCTTCAATATAAGCATAGATAGATTATAAACCATCTAACCATAATAATAAGCATTAACCTTCCCTTAATATGCTTTCCATTAATTCCTAATCATGAATTCTCCAATTCTCATGGTTCTTGTAAGGATCTCTCATCTTTTGCTCCTCAATGGCACTAAAAACCCCATAATCAAAACTTTCCTCTTCAACTCCATGATGAACATGCAATTCCTTAGTTTCTTGAACATCACATTCAAAAGCCTCATCATCAGAACATCTAACACTTTTACCATCACCCATCAGCCCTTTCAAACATTCCACCACTTGTTTTATTGTGGGCCTTTTTTCTGCCTCATTTTGCACACACATGATAGCCAAATGCATAACACTTTCAAATTGTTTCCAATTCAAGTGTCCCTTCAGCTTCCTATCAGCCAAGTCTTTGAACCTGTCTTTGCTTATTGTGTTGTTGACCCACTCAGAAATTGTTCTCTTTGCTCCTCCTGGGAGCCTTTCTATTGGCTTCCTTCCCGTCAACAGCTCGAGCAAGAGAATGCCGTAGCTGTATACGTCGCAGCTCTCCGACACCTTGCCCCACATTGCGTACTCGGGAGCTAGATAACCTAAGGTTCCTTTGACTCGAGTTGTCATGTGGCTTACGCCCTCGGGTATTAGTTTTGCGAACCCGAAATCGGCTACTAGTGGCTCGAAATCTGAATCGAGTAAAACGTTGCTGGCTTTTATGTCTCTGTGGATTATGTGGGGTGTTACTTCTTGGTGCAAATACCTTCATAACAAAGTAAACATATTCAAATTATGTAGCATTTGGTATCATAGTTTGAATTAAGTAGAACTTACAAAATGCCTTGGGCAGAGCCAAGAGCAATGTTGATTCTTCTTTTCCAATCCAAGTGAGCATCAGGGGCAAAATGGCCATGAAGATGAGACAACAAGCTGAGATTTGGCATGTAATCATAAACTATAAGCCTCTGATCAGTCCCCACACAGTAACCTCTCAGACCCAACAAGTTCTTGTGCCTTAGCCTAGCCAGCACTTCCACTTCCACTGCAAACTCCATTTCTGCCTTGTAATTCATTGCTTTCAGCTTCTTCACAGCTATCTATACATTAGTTAATTACATGTTATCAAATTATAACTCATTAAAACAATAAATCAAATGTGACAGAAACCATATAGATTAGTTACATGGTATATATATTGAAGTTGTCTTAGCTTATGTTTATCAACCGAATATTAGATAGGATAGACATTCATCTTAAATTAATTGGTAATGAGAGAAATGGTTCACCTGTTTTTTAAACACTAAGAGATATCCTTACTTTATTAATGTGAGATTCTCAACATTCTCTCTCAAGATAGTGCCTTTTTTGAACTACCAATCTTGAATCAGATCTCAATTTTCTTTTTGTTGGACTGATATCCATTTGAGTTTTATGAGCGCTGATATCATATTAGATAGTATGACATCTATCTCAAAACTAATTTGGCAATGAAAGGAGTGATCTACCTACTTTTTAAATATTAGAAAATGTTTTCACTTTATCAATATGAGATTCTCAACCGAGAATAAAGAAAACATTTTATTTAGATCAAGATCGTAAAAAAAGATAAAATACTTGAAGCCCGTCGGTTGTCTTTCCCCAATAAACGCTTCCAAATCCTCCTTCTCCAAGCTTGTTATCCTCATGAAAACCATTGGTGGCCACATGCAACTCCTTGTATGTATACATCCTCCATGAACTGTTCCCTCCACCAAACCTACAACACAAATCAAATTGTACATTTTAAGGAAACTTAAGAGGCTATAACCATTTGATTTTTGATTTTTGAAATTTAAGCTTACAACAACTATCTAATTATATATTTTTTCTTATTTCAATATCTACCACTCATGACTCATCGATATTTGTAGAAACCAAACAAAAATTTAGAAAAAAAAAAAAAAAAAAAAACTTCTAAAAGGTTGTTCTTATTTTTTGAAATTAGATAGAATTAGCATATTTTATTAAAGGAAGATGGATATATTGCAGAAAAAGTAAAATACACCGTACAAAATTTGAATAAGAATAGAAAGCAAAAAAACAAAAAATCAAATGATTATCAAAATTAATCTGTTTTGATTTTGGTTATTTTGAGACATACCCTTGTTCCACTTTCTCAGAATTGCAGCAGCTGAAAGATGATCCCATGATGTTTTTTTTTTTTTTTTGGAGCTCAGCATCTTTGTTACACAAAGTTTTTGGTGTTTTTAAACTTAGGTACTAATGTTTAAGACATCGCCACATGTAATGTTTAATGTAATCCAAGCCGACCTTGGCCGGCCGGATATACTTGGTGCTTCTATTACAACGGCTTTATCAAAGACCTTTTATTTTTAATTTTTTTTAATTTTTTTTTATTCATTCGATCAATTGATGTAGATTGCTACTCTCTAAAGACACATTCTATTTTGGGAACTTCGTGATTTGTTTGTACTTTAAATGATGATATAAATTCTTTAAAATATGATGATATATGAGCAATGGATTTTTGAAGAATAATGTATTTTTAAAAATAAAAAATAAATATTTAATTACATCTAGAATTTTGTATTGGCAATGGATTTTCAAAGTCAATTAATGTATATTCCCATCAAATCTTCTCCATTCACTAAATGTGTATAATTCTCTAACCGCGATTGAGTCAAATACTTGGTGGGTAAACGATCATGATCAATTTGATTTTGTTGTAATTAATATATGGAGATTATGAATTTGCTCTTTTCTCATTTTTATTTTCCATCACTTTTTAAATTTCTAATTGAGATTTGTCAAAAGAAAATTGTATTTATGTAGTTCCAAGTTCACTTTTAAATATTAATATTTTTTTGTTGGAAGATAGGAAAACATACAAACTCATTCTCAATTAATTGGAGCAAAGGAATTCACAATTAAGAAGATTTCAATCCAAACTCAGATCAAAATTGACTATTACAAGAAGGAGAAAAAATTTAAGGAAAAAAATTAGAATAATCAACATAATCCTACAAATTCATCTTTTTAGATTAAAAGAACCCAACATAAAAAATCCACTAATTTTTTTTAACTCTTTAATAGTGGAGTTTGGATGAACTATGGATGCTAAATCAATTGATTTAAGTCATAGCCTTTATTGCAACTCAAAAAAAAAAAATCATAGCCTTTATTAAATGACTCTAAAATGAGGATTAGAAATATACCCACTTGTAATAATGAAGTATCCAAAGATTTTTTCTTGTTCGAACATTCAAGATAAAATGATAAGTTATTTTGATTTTAAGAGTGCCATATTAGACATTTTTGTGTGGTCACCAATAAACATCAAATTCTCCACAGACATTATGTTTAATATTTATAAGCCATGCAATATATTATATTTCATGAATAAGAGTGTAATTCGTTTTATGTTTAAATTATTATTTTTTTTTTTCTAAACAATTTTTTTATAAAAAAGTGTTCTCTTTGTGTACCTTTTAATTTTAAATGATATGTAGGTTGATGCATTAATCATGTCTAGAATGATCATAAATATCTAATGATGCGCATTTCAATGTTGCTGAGAAAACTATAATTAATTAGAACAAAACCTAACATTAATTTAGATGAGTTAAAAGTGGTTGTCTTAAATTACATTAATGTTGGACTCAAACCATAGCTTAAGCATAAGAGTGCATCTAGCCCATTGATTCATTATGTCCATCCAAAGCCCACATAACGTTGGGCTACAACCACAAGCTACTTGAAATGTAATGGGCCTTTTCTTTTGGCCCAGACTTCCATATTTATTCTAATCAAAACCATTAAAAAAAAGGGAATTTGCACTATATAGTAAATTTCCTACTCTACACTAGAATTATAGCAACTTTTACAAATATTGTAAATATAGCAACTTTTTTTTTTTTATGGAGTCTATCAGACACTATCGATAGAGTCTATCAGACACTATTGATGGAGTCTATCAGACACTATTATGGAGTCTATCAATCTGATTTTGCTATAATTGCAAATATTTTCAAAACGTTGCTATTTATTCAATTTTTTTTGCCTTATTGTAATATACATGCAAATTCCCCATAAAAAGAGTAACAATAAATTTACCTTTATTTTTTAATTCATGAGTGTTGTACTTCGAGTATTCTCATAGAAGAGACGACCGTATAATCCTACAACATTTGATCATAAAAGAATTCTTAAAAAAATCAATTTATATTCCCAAAGGTCTCATGGTTTATCCAATATGATCTCAAAGTGTAGCTTTATGGTGTGTGTATCACTACAAAATCAATATGATTTATTAGAAACCAAAGTAATGAGTCAAAAAGGGCCTTAAAGCAATGTATCCATAAAATGGGCCCATAAATATAAGATGAGTGTTGAAATTGAAACCATGGTCGAATGGTTGTTTTCCTAACCCATAATGCATATTCAATCAATTGTCGTTGTAGTTGGAGTGACGAATTCAATAATATAAATACATTATATATATGTAATGGTGGCGGAGACAATACAAGAAGTGGCACCTCAATCTTATTATAGCTCACCCACAAACAAATTGATTTCCCTCCCAAATGCTTAACACATGGCATTCAAATTCAGGCAACTTCGAAATGTTGAACCCAGCATAGCCACAAGATTTGTGATGTCGACGAACCAAATCCCATTTTCAAACTGCCACTATTTCATAAGAGCTTATGGACTGAATTCATTGCACCCTTCGTGAGGTTATAAAAACATTGGAACATAACTTAATGCCCTTCTCGTAAAGCCCAAACGAGTATTCAGTCCAATATAAATGAAATTGAGATTTGATTCAAGATTGGTGAGCCCAAAAGAGGCACCATCTTGAAGGGCATGTTAGGATTTCACAAATGTCCCACATTGGAAAGTGGGAGAGTCCAACATCAATATAAAAGAGATATAGGTTACTCCTCTCATTGTCAATTAGTTTTGAGGTGGAACCTCATATTCTCTAATAATCATACTGAAGCGGTTTCGTGGTCAAGAGAGTTTTAAGTAATTAAGGAGTGGTGTGATTAATGTTTGATCACTTATGAATTTTTTCGTGATAATAGTTAAAGTGTGCGTAAACTGATCTAGACATTCAATAGAGTTTTTTTTTTTATATATATACACAAAAAACTTAAAGTAAAGTATAAGTTAGTCCCTATAATTTGAAAAAAATTATAATTTAGTCCTCATGATTTAAAAAACCTAAAATTTAGTCTCAATAGTTTAAAGTTAGAATATAGTCCCTATAGTTTTAAGAGAGTTAAAGTTTGGTCTCTATAATTTTATAAAAGCTAAAGTATAATCTTTATTCTATAACATTACCGTGCCCCCCTTCTTTATCAAAGTCGACGTTTCTCGCTTGTTAGTCCGACCTTTTGGGAGTGGGGAGTACTTTAAAGAAGGAAACTCATTATTCATACATAAATGATATGTTTTTTTTTTCACAACAAGCATTTAACTCATAATTTTCATCATTAATACATGAATAATTAACTTTCAAATACTTAATTCGCTAATGATTAGAAATGAGAATAACCATTTTTTAAGTTTTATCCAATCATAAAGACTAAACACTAGATTTGAAAACGATGAGTCCTAAATTTTACATTTTTTCAAATTATAAAATTAAATTCTAACTTTAAAATCGTAAACTAAACTTATATTTTACCCAAAAAGTTTATGGCAGTGGCCTGGATGCTTTTGTAACTTACATAATTGGACTTCCCCATCATCATTATTGTTGGGCACTTTTCTGAGTTTCTATTAGAATATGGGATTAGAATCACCTAGAATTTATTCAAAATCTCCCCTTTACTTTTTACAGTTTCTATGTGTACATTTATTCAGAATCAATTCCCCCATAAATAAAGTCAGAGAAAAAAAAAGAGAAAGGTTAAAATCATAGGATTCAGCAGAAACAGAGCATATTCAAATTGCAAATAATTAATTAATTAATAAAGAATAAAGCAAAAGGGGAATAGATTTAAGTGGGGGACTTTCATCAAGTGCTAACATGGGGGAGGAATTTGATTTGGGACAAAGGATCCTTTGAAGTTGGATTGCTTTTTTAGCTGCCTATTCCTATTCCTATATGTAGGGGTATTCATACATTATCTGAAAACCGATTCGATCGACCGAAACCGACCGTTTTTGAGTCGGTTGGTCGATTTTCAACCATAGTCGATCGGTGTCAGTTAATAGCCTTTAAAAACCGACGGTCGGTCGGTCGGTTAATTAATTTCAAAAAACTCCGACCGACCAAATTTTGATATTAATCATATTATTCATAAATTTTATATTGACATGCATATAAGCCCAATCCCATGTCCATTGTCCAAGCCCATTTAGTATTTGCATTTTTAATTATTTTTTTATTGTGTAAAAATGACTTTTAAAATATATATAAATTGAAGATTTTTTTTTTAATTAAAAAAATATTAACCGACTTAACCGATTTAATCGACTGCACCGACCGCCTTCACCGACCGATCGAAATTTAAAAAAAAAAAAAAAAAAATCGATCGCGTTTTTTGTCTAACCGCATGTCGGTTTCAGTGTCAATTTTCGCCATTAACCGACACCGACCGACCAATGAACAACCCTATTAAGAACCACGAGAAGATTGAACGACTTAATATTCTTAATTACAAATTTATGATTTTATCTTATAAAAGATTATGATTTTAAAAAGAAAAAATAAGAGAAAACTTTCTTTTTGGTTCTACTTTTTGTCTCGAGTTTTACTTTAGTTCCTATATTTCAAAATTCAACACTTTTACGTTGACATTTCAATAATTCTCAATTTTAGTCCTTGAATAACGGAATCATTAGTGATTTAACAGAATATTGACTAGGATAATAATTAAATTAATTTTAAAATTTAATTAATTAACGTTGTTTAATTATGTTGTTTAATTGATTTTTAAAAAATATAATAATTACAAATAAAATTGAAAAGACAAATTATCTCCATCTTAATTCTTAATTATATTTTTGTATTATCTACAATAATTATATTTTTAGATAAAATAAAAAAACTCTTAAAAAATGATAACTTTTTATCTTATAAAAATAAATTTAAAAACAAATGTTACTCATTTTTCGGTATTTATTTTCCCCATTCAATAAATTCATTTATTTTTATATTTATTGACATGAATCTTATATTTATTATTTAGAAAATTAAAAAAAAAATCATATTTATTTCATTTAAAATGAAAGTATTGTGTCTTTTGAATTATTTTTGTAATTATATTTTTTTAAATCATGTAAATATTATAATTGCATTTTTTTTACATTATATCTATTTTATCTAAAAATATAATAATGTTAGGTAATACAAAAATATAATTAAGATGAAGGTAATTTGTCTTTCCAATTTTCTTTGTAATTATTGTATTTTTTTATTAAAAAAATCAATTAAACACCATAATTAAACATCATTAATTTATTAAAATTTAAAATTAATTTAGTTATCAACCTATTCAATATTCCGTTAAATCACTAACGGTTCCGTTATCTCAAGGACTAAAATTGAGAATTTTTGAAATGTCAAGGGTAAAAGTGTTGGATTTTGAAACATAGGGCTAAAGTGAAACTTGAGCCAGGAAGTTTTCCCAAACAATAACTTTTAAAAGAAAAACAAATTATTTTTAAAATGACATTTCTTCAAATGCATGTGGCTTTCTCGGGACTAAACGTACAAATATTTTGGGTACATGATAACTCGCATTCACGACATGATTAAATGAGTGAATTATAGATAAAAAGATAGAAAATATCATGATAAACAGTTAAAGTTCGCTAGATATAGTTCGCAAAGGCGAAATACCACAATCTCTTACGAACTTCAGTTATTTAACGTTTTGCTAATTTTTGCAAGGTATTTTTCGCTAAACTTCAATCCAGCGAAAGCGAACTTGAAGATCAACCATCGGAAAGATACACACGACAGGCATCCAACCAAGGACGCACCAGAGCCACGAGACGTGCACGCTAGCGAGATTTACGGGGACGAAGTGGAGATCGTGGAGCAAGAGTTTCGGACGCATCCAATCCCCATAAAAGCCAAAGTCGGAAGACGAAGACAAGACGAAAGAAATATAGAGCTAAATCGCTGTCGACAAAGAATTTCTGAAGAGATTGGAAAATAGTTGAGAGATCAATCCATCGTACAATCGAGGAGACTTACTGTACATGAAGCCAACTCAGTGTTCGGAACCTTAGTCGCTAGCAACTCAATATTTGTATTTGTTTCGCCATTTTATCGCTTTCTTTACTGTTTTTACTTTACTGCTTTCTTTTATATTTTTCGCAACTTTACTGCTTTATTTACTGCTTTTCGCATCTTTCAAATTCTATTGTTTTTATTCAAATGTTACATTTATAAAAGTTCATTTTATGCAATCCTGTTACTTTTATTATTTTGCTTGTGTATTTAATTTCAACTAAGAATTAGCAAACATAGAATTCGCTAAGTTAATTTACAACGAAAGCCGTTTGCTGAATGTAAAGGTATAGGGAGAGGGTCGAGAGATTCCGCTATTTAGCTTCGAGAGAAGTAAATATTTCTATACTTTAATCTATGTATTTTGCAAACGAGAGTTTACAATTCGCATTCGCTTAGAGTTAAGGTTTACTAGAATTTCAGTACAAGTTCAACGAACTTAAGATTCGAGAGAACTAAGTAAGTTGGGCATTAGTTGCAGTTGTCTAATTAATTTGCAAAAACTTATTTGCGAACTCTTGCAGCTTTACTCATAACAACCTGACAAATTGTTATGTGTGACTAACTTAATTATTTTATCAATTGAGTTTCGCTTTATAATTCGCTTTCGCGAACTTATTTAGCGAACTAACTTCGTTTCCAACAAACACTTCAAACAAATTCCCTGTTACCTTTAACTCTCTAATTTTCGCTTAAACATAAGCTTAATAACTAATCCATGTGGAGATGACTTATTACTTACTTTAAAACTTGTTGCAATCGATAATGTATACTTGCATTTGCAATTTGCTTTAAAATACTATTTACCTTTCTCTAACCGCGAACCACCCTCAAAGCGAACAAGTTTTTGGCGCCGTTGCCAGGGATTAGTGTCATTAAATTTTCGTTTAAGTTTAGTTTAGAGAGTAGTGCTTAATTTAAGAGCTAGCAAATTTAACTCTGCCTTTGTTGTAGGTATTACCAACAGTTTTGATTTCATTATTTGATTTAGCCAAAGCCAAAGTATTTCGTCAAAGATTTTGAAAGATGAAGAATTATCAAGGAAACTTGTATAACTTCATCTATCAAAATCCATATGCTGAAGATACAATAGCTCAGCAGAATCAATGGACTTCAAGCTACGAAGTGCAGAATTTTGCTATGCCACACTTTGCCCAAGCAAGCCCTTATTGGGACGATCAATGTGCTCAATCTGCTTGGCAAGAAGAAAATTATTCAACGAACTATCAGAGTCAAATATTTTGTGGAGGCAGCCACAATTGCGAAGGGACCCCTGCAAATCCTGACTTGACGATGTATGAGATTTTGCAAAATGCAACACAAAGACTTGATCAACTGAATGCTCGTGTGTATGACGAAGCAAACAATCAATTTAGCTCAGACATTCAACATCAACAAGAATACAAACATAAATCCGTCACTTCGTATGACAACCTGCTTAGAGAAGCCTTAGCCAAATGTGACAGAATCCTTAAGACTTTAGATCGTGAGTCCACAAACGAAGGAGTTGAGCGAAGCATTATAAGCGAACCTCAACCGACGAACTATGGTAACTTTGGAACAAACGAGGAGTTTAAACTGCTCCATCAAAACGAACAACTTCCTGTTACGGGGACGACCAAGGAGGAAGAAACGTTTGCTCAGTGAAGCAATTCCTCGCAAACGCATTTGACCACGACGAAGTTGTGATTAACGAAGAAGGCATTCCAGATGGATCCATGGAGGCATAATCATTTGCTTATGCGACTATTGAGCGAACTCTCAGGGAGATGTTCGCAGATTATCATGACGAAGCGAATGCTGAAC
Organism: Sicyos baderoa; assembly: GCA_037832685.1. Lineage (NCBI taxonomy): Eukaryota > Viridiplantae > Streptophyta > Magnoliopsida > Cucurbitales > Cucurbitaceae > Sicyos > Sicyos baderoa. The sequence continues at coordinate 8,606,454 of JBBMEF010000008.1, read as the reverse complement.
AAAAGCCTATGGAAGAAAATGAATTCTTGGTTGATGAGTTGATCCAATTACCTCAAGCTGACAAAAGTTCCAAGGAGAATTTGACCACGCTTGAAATTCCCCCACCTCCATGCCCTCAAGAATTTATGTTTAAGAGGGATGACAAACCATATGTTGACAACTTCTGGGTGGAGCAATACCAAGCGACTGGGGCAATTCAAAACGAAACCTTGACGAACGAGGTATGTAGTGTCGATCCGTTTAAAAATCTAACGTGTTTGCAATCAATCTCAATTTCAGGTGATAAAGTGAAATTATACGAGCATCGAAGAAAGCTCAAGCAAGTCGCTAAGGATGGGGCACCAACGAAGATTATTATTTGGCCTCTCGCATGAAGAATTCGCTGGAGCGAAAAATACCAGAATGTTCATATCATAAAAATATTGCTCAATGCGAGGTTAGTAGAATTTCTAATTTTGTTTTCTTTTATTATCTTCTTTTCTTTAATTTTTTTTTTTTTTTTTTTGCATTTTGAATTTTCGCAACTTGCGAATTCTTGAATTGCGAAACTTAGTTCAATTAATTGTTTGCATTTTGTTACATTTTTTTTCTTTTTCGCATTATAGATTTTCGTAATTTGCGAATTATTGAAATTTGCGAATTATAGTTAATCGTTTGGAATTCCGTAAATGAAAGCACGTCGATTCAAAACCCTTAGGGTAGGAAGTAATCATGTAAAATACCCTAGACTGCCATGTGTAGGGTAGAGGCGAAAGATCGAACGGTGCGCAGATCGCGAGCGCCAAACGGCGTTTCGACTCCCGAAAAAGCAAACGAACTTCCCATCTATTTAAACCCATCGCTTTCTCGCAGCCGTTTTAGAAAACCCTAACGTTCGAAAAAATTTCCGATCAAGAACCCCTCATCTGTTAAAAAATGACCTGAAAACCATGTCTTCAACCCAAAAACTCGCCGAAAAGAGCAAGAAAACTCTACCAACTGATTCGCAAGCAACCCAAAACCCGAAATCCAAGCCAAATCGGCCTGGAAATAAGGCAAAAGGGCAAGAAACTAGAGAGTTCGTCGAAGCCGGAACCCACTTTGGCCGAGAGAGTAATAACAAAGATAATCGAGCCCACGTATGACAAATTGGCTCAAAAGGTCAAAGCACTCGAGATGAAAATAAAAAAGAGAGAGTTGTTCGCAGCGACCAGGAATGATCACAATAAACAAGATGATTGCTAGGACTTAAAGAAATCTCAGTAGCAAACCCAGTCGCAGCAACCATCAGCAAACGCGAACAACGAATGACGCCTTCCCAAAAGGACGAATTTATGCAACGCTCGGAAGGCACATTCGCTATGTTAGCAATAGACGCTGAAGGTGGCGAACCTCGCCACAACACACCTAGACCAGACCAACCCAACGAAAACCTAAACTTGGTAGTCCCGGACAATGAAGAACCAGCGGAATTCGCAAAAGAGGTTAGTTCACCGAACTCTAACAACGAACCTTCCAAAGAAGTGAGTTTGTCTGACAGTGAATTTGTAGCGAACACGCCGGAACAAAACCCGACCTCCCCAATAGGAGAATTAGAACTTGCAATTTTCGACACACCGACCCAATCCGACATAAGACTAGGTGTCGAACTTAACAAATGAATGGAGTTCGTACAAAAGGGACAACGACTTGCAGCACACAAATGTGCCAGATGAACTGATCGATGATGCGAACGCACCATCAAGTCTATCCCCAATTCCATCCTCAATCCATCACTCCCAAGAGCAACCAACCCATGAGGCAGAATCCTCCCAACAAAAAGACACGAACCCCCAAAAGAAGAAAAAGAGCATTCACGAGCCAAACCAGTTATTGCGCAGAGATCTGCGTTTGTTAGAAGAGAATCGCGAAGCAATTGCCGAACGATTGGAGAAAATCAAAGCGAAACCTGTTTTACAAGAACAAGGGTTCGATGAAGATTTAACCCTATATCCCCAATCAGTTCGCTTCGAGATAGAGCAGCGAAGTTGGGGCGAATTCTGCATAAGCTGGGAAGAAGCCAGAATAGAGTGGGTGACGGAATTTCTAGCGAGTATCATCGACCGCGAATCCCACGTTTCCTATGTCAAGCGTAGAAAGATCTTTTGGAATTTGCAAGCTTGGAACATCATGTTTGGCTTAGAGGACATCGAATCTTATTACAATGTCTTGCTGCAAACATGCTCAAACGAGGATATGGAGGATTGCATTCAAACAATCTGTCGAGCAGGAGCCAAATGGGATGAGGGACTCAAGGCAAAGTGCATTCGTGCGAGCGATCTAACTAACGAAGCGAAATTCTGGGCTTCGTTTGTTCGCACTTGTCTCATGCCAACAACGCATGAAACAACTCTCACTTTGTCGCGAGCCTTTCTCATCTACTGCAGCATGGCAAGCCATTCAATCAACGTTGGTAGAATCATTGAAGAGGAAATCTACCAATGGGCAGCGGGTGGTAAAAAGGCATGCCGAGTTATCTTCCCACGCGCCATCTCGATGCGGTGTGCAACGCAAGGGGTGACAAGATCCCCTAATGACGAAAAATTACCAAGGAAAAAACATGTGCCTGCCTCCTCCAAACCTTTGAAACCAATTCGCAAACAAACCAAGTCTGCGAATCCCATACCCACGAATCCTAATTCCGCGAATCCAACCACAACAAACCTGGAAGCTACAAACCCTTCTACTAATGAATTGTTGGTAAAAATCTTGGAAGAACAAAGGGACATGAAAGCTCGCCAAGTCGCATTCTTCAAATATTTTTTAATTCGCGATAGGGCTGAGCAACACTTCTTTAGCATGATAGAAAGCGGTCCTACCTTTCCAGCTTTTCCAAATTGGATTTTAAATCGTGGCTCTCAAAGCAACCATTAATTATTTTCAAATTATTTTAAACTCTTTGTTATCTTGTAAATCGCCAACATCATGAATATATTGCGAATTTCTGCTTCCAACATGTTTTGTCTATTTACTTGTGTTTTGTTGCTTGTTTATCTAAAAATTAGATATGTGATGCACTTAATTAACTGCGCATGTTAAGATTTATTTTAATGCGAACTTGCACACCACATTTCTCTTATTAATCTTAATGTTTCAACTTTCACTATGTTATTTATATTGCTTACCTTGCTAACTATCAGTGGTGACTTCTGTTCAAAAGACCCTTCTCCAAGTAGATGTTTTGTGATTCGCTAATTGAAGTTTAACCAACCAACTACCTTGATCTCTGTCTATTCAAAATTCACAATAACCTTTAAGTTTGAGGGGATTTCATTCTGTTATTGGGACTATGACATATTCAAGTTTGGGGGTATTGAGTGCACCACATGATAGTGAACTCCAAAAATAATATTCTCTATCTACCTTATGCATCCAGCAAATCTTTCTCGCGAAAAGCGAAGTAAAAAAAAACTCGCGAAAAGCGAATAAAAAAAATTGTTGAAGTGTGCGAGGACAAATTCGACCAACCTGGGGGGACAAAAATCATCATTTCAAATTATTTGAGAGGCGAAACGAATAAAATGGCTAGTAGCCTAAGTCAGGATAAATGAAAATCCTTATACTGTAAAAGGAGAGTGTTCGTTTCGGCAAAAGGTGAGCCAAACATTAAAACGAATCAAGAAGTCTGGAAACAAACAGACGAATTCCAAGTTTGGAAGGAAAAGTTGAACCTAAGAGCAGCGTGATCACAAAACATTTGCGAGAAATCAAGGCATCTTTGCACAAACAGTTCGCTGACAGGTAACAATTTTTTGTAGTATGACTAATTATATGACTCATTTAAATAATAAGTCAATAAGATAGATATTTTATGGTTTGAAGTTCAATTGAAAAGGGTTATTAACATGCATGTTGTTAAAAATAAGATGCACTCATAGATAACGTTTTAGTTCATAAGCACAATTACTCGATACGAGTAATAATTCAAGTTTGGAGGTGTTGATAACTCGCATTCTTGACATGATTAAAGGAGCGAATTATAGATAAAAAGATAGAAAATATCATGATAAATAGTTAAAGTTCGCTAGATATAGTTCGCAAAGGCGAAATACCACAATCTCTTACGAACTTCAGTTATTTAACGTTTTGCTAAGTTTTGTAAGGTATTTTTCGCTAAACTTCAATTCAACGAAAGCGAACCTGAAGATCAACCATAAAAAAGATACACGCAGCAGACATCCAACCAAGGACGCACCAGAGCCACGAGACGTGCACGCTAACGAGATTTACGGGGACGAAGTGGAGATCGTGGAGCAAGAGTTTCGGACGCATCCAATCCCTATAAAAGCCAAAGTCGGAAGACGAAGACATGACGAAAGAAATATAGAGCTAAAACGCTGTCGACAAAGAATTTCTGAAGAGATTGGAAAAGAGTTGATAGATCAATCCATCGTACAATCGAGGAGACTTACTGTACATGAAGCCAACTCAGTGCTTGGAACCTTAGTCGCTAGCAACTCAATATTTGTATTTATTTCGCCATTTTATCGCTTTCTTTATTGTTTTTCCATTACTGCTTTCTTTTATATTTTTCGCAACTTTACTGCTTTATTTACTGCTTTTCGCATCTTTCAAATTCTATTGTTTTTATTCGAATGTTACATTTATAAAAGTTCATTTTATGCAATCCTGTTACTTTTATTATTTCGCTTGTGTATTTAATTTAAACTCAAAATTAGCAAACATAGAATTCGCTAAGTTAATTTACAACGAATGTCGTTTGCTGAATGTAAAGGTATAGGGAGAGGGTCGAGAGATTTCGTTATTTAGCTTCGAGAGAAGTAAATATTTCTATACTTTAATCTAGGTATTTTGGAAACGAGAGTTTACAATTCGCATTTGCTTAGAGATAAGGTTTACTAGAATTTTAGTACAAATTCAACGAACTTAAGATTCGAGAGAACTAAGTCAGCTGGGCGTTAATTGCAGTTGTCTAATTAATTTGCAAAATCTTATTTGCGAACTCCTGCAGCTTTACTCATAACAACCTGAAAATTTGTTATGTGTGGCTAACTTAATTATTTTATCAATTGAGTTTCGCTTTCGCGAACTTATTTAGCGAACTAACTTCGTTTCCAACAAACACTTCAAACAAATTTCCATGTTACCTTTAACTTTCTAATTTTCGCTTAAACATAAGCTTAATAACTAATCCATGTGGAGATGACTTATTACTTACTTTAAAACTTGCTGCAATCGATAATGTATACTTGCATTTGGAATTCGCTTTAAAATACTATTTACCTTTCGCTAACCGCGAACCACCCTCAAAGCGAACAATACATATTTGACTCTTACGGGATACATTTAAGGCAAATTATAGTAACTAGACATATTTCGAGAAGTAATTGCAAATTTAAGTGCTTATGTTTTTCTTACAAAGTTAATTTTTTATTTCAATTTCGAAATTAAATAATTTTTTTAATACGATTTTGCCCCTACACTCATTTAATTCAAGATTTTTTCGAATTTCAAATCTCATTATTAATACCTTCCATCCATTAAAAAACTTTCATTTTGTAAATGTCAACCATTTTAATTATTTGCAAATTTATTTATTTTCTTTATTATATTCCTTTTGTGTTTCATGCAAGTTCCTCATTTCTCCAATCCGACATTTATGTTTCTTATCTACATTTCGTTCTCTCTTTTCACTTTCCGGTCACCACGAAAATTTGTCGATCAATCGTCTTTGGCAGGACTGTATATTCCGTCGACTTCAGTCTTTTTCTAACACAAATCTCCGGTTCTCTTCAGATTTTTCATTACGTTGTTCCTTCATGTTTTATCATCGTCAGAAGGTTACTGTTCATTCCCCATTAATCGTCCCCCCGATATGTCTCAGATTGTTCAATATGGTATGATCAATTCATGTTTTGTCATTGATGTACATTTATTTCATTTATATTCTTGTGTGTTGCATGTCATATGTAGAACATTACTTCTTACTTATACAGGTTCCCATGTTATGACATGTTTATTTTCTTTTCACAAATTTACAACATTGTATAGTTTTAAATATACACTTTCATTTAGTATTTTAAAACCACCGTACCGTCTTTGTATGTTAGTTATCATGTTCATTCTATGTAAACCAGTTCATCAATCATTCCAATTCTAAAATACACAATTATACCACATTGTATAATCGCCGCAATACGATTATACCACACGATATATGCTTCGCAATACACATTGTATAGGTTTAAAACTACAACATTATACCCAAATGTAAAGGTTTAAAAAAACACATTTATACCACAACGTAAACCATACTCTATAATATTCGCAAAACTCGATCTCTCCGTACATTAAACGACTATACCGTATTGAGATGTATTTTATATTTACATGTTTTTCTTTTAGGTTCAACAAGCATTTCAATTCGTATTGCACACAATGGTCAGTGGGATGATAATGATATGTATCATCTTCATGCTTTATAGATTCCGGCGTCGTGAATTTTGTCTTACACCAACCATTGTTTTTCGATCAGACTATAGTTTTGTTACATCGGAAGCATTAATTCTTCCGTCTAGACAGTAGCTTCATTCAATTCTTAAATCCCTCAATTTCATCATTGTTGTACTGTTCATTTTCCTCTATTTTCGATCTGACATGTCTAAGATGTTACAGTATGGTATGCCTTTATTCCTTTCGTTTTTACAATACAATGGAGATTTAAAAAATGTTTATAAAGAAATAAAAGAAAATGCACAAACCACCCATAAATTATGATTTTTGTAACAATTAGTCTCAACTTTTGGTATGAGCAATCACCTCCCTTAAAGTTTAATAAGTGTTGTAATTAACTCCTAAACTTTCAATTTTGAGCAACCACCTCCTCTAAAATTTAATAAACATTACAATTTATCCCATCTTTCAATTTGTCATATAATTTTTTTTTTCCTTTAGAATTAATAAATTGTTACTTTTATTTATTATATTTTTTTTGAAACAACAATTACTTTTAAATACTTAAAAGCATAGGAAGTGTATAGATGACATTTTATAAGAGTTATTGTGTAGAATAATTATTAATAGTTGCCTTGAATGTAATTTTGTAAGGTAATTATTAATAACTCGTTTGTATGTAGTTTTTATTTTGAGTAGTTATAGAATTGATTGATCACTTTTTAAATGATGTGTTATTTATGATTTTTTTAATTTATAATAGTTTATTTAAATTCTTAGTTACTTTTCACTTTTATTTTAATTTTTTTAATATTATTTATTTTATTTTTCATTCCTATTTTTAAAATTAATTTGTTGTCAGTTTTTTTTTTGGTGAGAATACTTTTTTTTTATTTAAAAAATAATTACTCAATTAACTTTAATTTTTAAAGGGAAATGGTAGTATGGGTCTAAAAATTGAAATTATCTCTAGGTTGTGTCTTCACTTTTTTGGCATTTAAATTTATGTCTAAAATTCAAATTTTGAGGTGAGATAAACTA
>JBBMEF010000008.1:8585375-8598881 GCA_037832685.1 Sicyos baderoa | reverse complement strand
TCGAAAACTACCAACATTCTCCCCTAATCTTCCATGCATCACTGTTTTTTTACTTTTTCCCAACCGATTGTGCAGAAGAAAGGAAAAAAAAGCCCCTAAATGTTCCCTATTTCACAAACCCGAAACCATACATTCGCAAAAAAGAACCATAAATCATCTATTCGGAAACATACCTTAAACCTCAGGAAATCCACGAAATCACCTCTTCCCCTTCAACCTTCTTAATCGGACACTCTGTAAGTCGGCGAAATTTACCGTACACTTCGATCCGACAGTCCGTAAATTCGAAGAACAATAAAAAACTCGCCGCAGACGAAAAGAGAAGAAGAAAGCAGTTACCTTTTACAGAGAATGAAATTGGAAACTTCCCTAAAACCCACTTCGTGCGAATCGGTTTCTCCCCCAAAATCGACCAAAATCTTCGGCAGAATGAAAAAGAATATGGGCGGTTTTTTGTTTCCTTCTAAATGACCCTACCACAAATAGGGGCAAATCCGTAAACCTATATTTTTGCTTATTTTAAAATTTCTAATTGAAAATTAGATTTGCAATTAGTTGTCAATTTGTATATTTTTGCAATTAGTTTTCTAAATGGGTCTATAAATACTAAAAGCTCATTAAAATAAACCCAGTCTTTAATTTCATTTGAAGATAATTTAGAAAATTCAGTGGTGTTTGGTTAGATGTCGTCCATGAGATGTTTGTCCAATGATTAGAACAAATAAATAAATGCGTATTGGTTTTGTTTTATATAATTATGAAACTCCATATATATATATATAAGAGATGTTTTGAGGAGAGACGAACATTTGGCAATTGGTGAGAGAATTTAAAGTAAATTTAACGTGGTACGATTGTACAAGGTTCCTTGTTTTTTGCCATATTTTATGTTTGTGTCGTACAAGTTTTATATCATTATCTTAATTAAACAAAACCTCCTCCAAACAAACGCATTAAATTTACAAAATTTAAAGAATTTAAGATGGTCGATTATGGTAAGACGAGATTAGCATTTGATGCATCGTCGGATTTATATATTTAACAGCTTTATTCCGTGTGGGTCTTTAATTTTCTCTTTATTTTCATTTATGGAAACAATTTTTTTTTTTATTTTTTTTTTCAATGACTTGCCTATTTTTACTAGTTATGTGAGTTAACTATATTTAGATTGAATCCTAAATATTTTGTTTAAAAAAAGAAAGTCCCAAAGAATATATATTTTGATTTAATGAGTTCTTATATTAGATATTAAATAATATGAGTTTCTTCTAAGTTATTTTGAGTAAGTAGTTTATTATTTTATAAATATTATGAGTTTTTCTCTCATCTTGGATATGTAATGTTCAATATGTATAATTGAACCTTTTTTATGAATATTAATGACGTTTCTATGGCATAGTTTTGGTATTCATTTTCTTCCATAGATGTGATATTAAAATAAAATAAAAATCTAAATTTGCAGACTGTGATTTTATTTTTTAATGGGTTGATAGACTCTAAAATATCCAACTTTTACTTTAAATGGATATATATAATAAATGAGAATTTTGTGGAACTTTTTTAGATTAATGATCCAAATTATAATAAAGTGACTTAATTGTTCATAGAATATTATAAAAATTAAGAGTTGATGAGTTCAATTTATAATAATCGCTTATTTAAAAATTAGTTTATACAATTTTTTTGTACGTGATTTAGAGTTAACTGGTATATCTAGTAAAATTAATCAAAATACGTGCAAATTTATCAATATAAAAATAATATATTGGTACTACTTCAATTGTTAAAGGGATTGCTTATCCAAAAAAAAAAAAAAATTAATTGGTGCTACTTCAATTCTTCATCACATCAAAAGAGTAGATGGTGAAAAGACGAAAGAATCTTTCTGTTTTTCGAAAAACAAATACCAAAACAGACAAATCTGTCCAAAAAAGAACATAATAGGATAAATGGACATTTAAAAAACCGTGACGGGAATTTCATAGTCATAAATAACGCATGGATATAACATGATCACATATAATATAAATCTTTCTATGGTTGGTACAAAAATTTCATAGTCATAATGCATGGATTTATTATAATGAGCTAACAAATTAAATTTAACTGAAAATAAGAGTGTATATAGTTGGGGTGGTATTAGGTTGGGATGAACTTTCAAACTACTCAAAACTTTGTGTTGGTTTATTCATTAATTTTTATATTTTTAAATAGGATTACATTCTATTTTATATTTTATATTTTATTTTCTATTTTTTTATCCCTTTAATTTTAGGAAATTTACCATATAAGCATCATACGATACAGTTTCTACAATAATTCATCTATAATACATAAATTAAGCATCATACGATACAATTTTCACAATAATTCATTTATAATACATAAATTTCTATCGAATGATAAAACTAAGCTAGTGATAGAATAGGTTTACACTGATTGAATTCTATCACAACTAATGACAGCACTTAATTTTATATTGGTGATAGAACTTAACTAGTGATAAAATGAATATACCAATTATTATCACTAATTGAATTTTAAGCTTTATTTGTAGATTTCATGTTACAAATGAATTAATTTTGATTTCGTAGGACCAAATTATGATCGCCACCAATTTTCTGCTGGGAATCCCGACCCGATCCACACGATAAAAAAATTGTCAATTTTAGGAGGATTGAGAAGTAATTTTCCACCCCATACAGAGGAGTTTCTCTTATATATTTTACTACGTCCATTAATTTGCGATGCTATTACCCAGAATTATAGACAGAGAAATGTTGTCACAGAGTCATTAAATTGAAACGGCGGTTGCAGTTTCAGCTCGCCGCATCACACCTCATTTCTACACGTCCATTAATAATCAAGACTCGGTTTTTTCTCATTCAGATTTGTTAATATGGATTTTGGAAACACCAAAAAAGATTCACTCCAACTCAAATACATGTACAAACATTCCGAGACGGAAAAAACCCCAAAATCACAAAAAACAAAAACCCACAAAAAATTACCCAAAAATAATGTTAATGAGGCGTCTGATTCGAAGATTCTAAAATTGCTCTGTTTTCAATACTCTGTTCCTCCAGATCTCCACTGCTCTGTTTCTCAGAAGAATCGGTTTTTAAGGATTTGGTAGAAATGGGAGTGGCTAAATAAGTTGGCTTGATTTCACCGGCCATAATGACGAGAACTTTCTCTTCAAAAACAGGGGAGGGGAGTTTGAGGGTGTCGCCGCCCTTGCCGTCGCCGGCCTCCAGATCCGGCTCCCGATCGCCGCCGTCGAGGTAGCCGGAGAGTTTCCAGTAAGAGCAAGCGAGGATTAGAAGCGCAAAGGCGATTAGGCCTAACATGGCGGCTAAGCCGCCGAACAAATAAGGAACAGGGGAATGCCATGGGGATTGGTGTTGTTGGGCTGTTGGTGGAGTTGAGTGCGGTAATAGGTTGAAGGGTTCCCTGCTGGCCGCCATTGTTGCACAGAATTTTGATTTTATTTTTTGAAGGTTTTTTGTTGATTGTTTGATTGAGGGAAAGTTGAAGATGGTTGTGGAGGTGTGAAATGTTATTTATAGAGATATGAGAGAGTGAAATTTAAGAAAAGGTGTGTAAATTTAATGGGTATTGATTAATGATGTCATAAAAGTAAAAAGTGGGGTATGAAGGTGGAGAGTGGGACCCGCTGCCCTGATATTTTAAAATTTATAAAATAATTTTTTTTTTTAGAAGAATAAAATAAGTAATCTATTGAATTATTTTAAAAATACTTGTATTACAAATTTCAGCTTTTAAGTTTATTTATTACAATAACACGATATGCATCTTTTTTATTTTGTGATTTTTAAAAAGAAATTGTGTATATTTTAATAAGGGTGTACAAAAACCCGACAACCCGAAAAACTTGAACTAATCCAATCCAATTTTACGGGTTGAGTTGGGTTGAATACATAAATAGATTGGGTTGGGTCAAGGGTTGACCTAAAATCAACCTAATCTAACCCGATCAACTCTAATTTATCATCTAGTATAAAAAATATATTTTTTTACCTATAACATAATTATTATATTATTAATATTATATGTATATATATATTTATTTTATTTTATTTTTTTATTATTATTATATTTTTTATTTTTTAACATTTTTTAAACTTTCAACTTATTGATGAGGTTTCGAAGTTAGGTAAGTTTGAGTTTCGTATTTGCAATAAAAATCTACTTATGTTAATGTTCGTTTTACGTTTCTAGGAATCGAAAAAGGGACGTTAGATGCAAATCTATGAACCCGATAACTCAACCCGGAAATAAATGATTGAGTTGGGTTGGAGAATCGACCAACCCAAATTTTTTGGTTGGGTCGAAAATCACCTCAACCCAATCCAACCCAACCCATATTTACTCCTATATTTTAATACATCATAATAATATAGATTTTTAGGGTAAATGCTAAGTTATGTATTTAATAATGGATGAAAGTTTATCTTAAATTTAAAAAATTAGAATTTAATCGACATCAGTTTGGAGAAAGTTATGATAGAGTACCTATAACTTTAAATACTAAAAATTAATACCTAATAAAATTAGTATTTATCTAGAGAATTAAATACGTAAAAGTTAGTAATTGATTCAACAAAAAATTTCTTATTATTGATGCATGAATATAAAATTTTCATGTATAATTCTAAATGATTCAAAACAACAATATGAATACTAAGTTGTCGTTTTAAAACCATTGAAATAGTTCCCAACTTTCTTCCAAATATAGACATAAATTTTACTTTTTGAAATTATAAGAATAGATTTGAACGATAGATTTATTATAATATCTTTTCTTGTAAAAATATTGTAATTATTTTCTTCAAACTTTTGCGCTGTTTTTTTTTTTTTTTTTTTTTTTTTTTTTTTTTTTTTTTTTTTTTTTTTTTTTTTTAATCTTGATTTTGATATTTTTTTAAAAAAAGAAATTTGTATGACTTTCTGTTAAAATGATCAATGGAAACTGGAAAGAGTACAACAATTAATTTATACAAATTATTTTTGTAAAATAAATATCTGACCACCAATTAACATGTGACTCAACTAACTGGTCAGTGTGGTTCAAATTTCACCTTGTTGAGCTAAAAAAGGTCGTCCAAGATTAAATGTTGTATGCTAAAAAAAACCGTTTGAATTAAAATAAATATTAATAATAGTTCATTACTTAAGTAGTTTGAATGTTAAGAACAAAAAGAGGGTGTGTCGACAAGAGTAATAGGCTATACATTCAAACACGAAAATGTCATCAATTCGAATTTCTTACCTTCAATATTATAAATTAAAACAACAAAAAAAAGAAAAAGTTTTGGTTAAAATATGTAAAATTACACCAACTCTTGGGAAATTTGCTATAATTGGCCGATATTATAATTAATTTTGGCATAGTTTACTTGATAAGATAATATAACTAATTTGTAATTACACAAAAACCAAATATACCTCTTTTATATATAAATTAGGAAAAGAGTAGAGCTTGGTGACGATCTCATTTTTCCTAAAATGAAATGGTTAGAAACATTTAGTTTGATAGGAAATTAGGAATAAGAGACATTTCGTAAAGTTAGCAAAATCTGGTGGATCATTTAAGCCCTGTTTGATAACTATTTGGTTTCTTGTTTTTCAAATTTAAGCATATTTTCTCTCAAATTTCCTACAATTTGTTTCATCCTTTCTACCATGTATACATCTTTCCTTAAAAACAAAAAAAAGTAGATTCCCAAAGTTTGTTTTTGTTTTTAAAAGTTGGTTAATATTCTCATACTTTCCTAAAGAAAGATGGATAAATGGTAGGAAAGATGGAGCACATTGTAGGAAATTTGAAAGAAAATAGACTTAAATTTGAAAAACCAAAAACAATAAACCAAATGGTTATCAAACGAGACCTTAGTTTTAGTTGCATAGTGAAGATTGGGCGAAAATTTGTTGGAGAAATAAAAACCAAACTGAAATGTAGTTAACGAATCTAAAGAAACACTAATTTAAAGAACTAGCTGGAAGATTTCACATTAAAAATAATAAAAATGGAAAACGGTTATCAACAACCAAAACAAAGAATAAGAAATAAGAAAATACAAAATACAAAAGAAGAAGAAACAATATAAAAATTTACGTGGTTCACTAATGTGGGGTTAACTAGCTAATCCACGAGCATAGAGTTAAGGAAATGCGTAATACATAATGAATATCATAATTCAGTTAGGGTTTAATTCGAACTTATATATTATTTTCATTAAACTTTATTACAAATAAAAAACCTATTATATAAATTTTCTTAATGCGGAACAAAATACACGGCAAAATTAGAATATTCTGCAAAGTGTGGTTAACGAATGCAAAATACGTTTGTACAACAAAATGTAGAAATACATTCGAGACATATCTATATAAAAAGGTGAGCTACTCTTCTTGATTGATTTTTAGTTAACATGATATTTAATTTGTCCAAGTGAAACTAAGATTGATTTACATAATATTTAATTTGTCCGAGTAGAACTAAGATTGATTCTTAGTTTACAGAATATTAAAAGGTGAGCATGAAATATGATTGGTATCACAAGGATAGACACAAAGAAAAGGGGAGTATCATGCTTTTAATTAATTTTCATTGCCTGGCTCCACACATAAATTAATGATCATAGGACTACATTAATATATATTAATTTACCCACTTTCTTAACCAATATTAATTTTGCAGTCCCACACACATAAAATTATTGCTCTCTAGGTTTTCATAAAAGAATAAAAAACGTAGCAAAATCATTTACTAGATGTCTTTATGAAATTGTACACTCAAGATCATCATCATCCTGTTTTTAGGTTGTTTCTTTCCCTTTTAATTTTGACGTGTATGTATGATATTTAAGCTGCTTTGCCTAACTATTTAATACACGACTGAAACAAAAATCTATGTTGGTTTGTGATCGAATGTACATAAATTAATCCGAACACTCAGTACACAAAACATTCTATCTTTTCGTACATTTAATAGTTTAAGACTATCAACTAACTACATTGTTTTAACTTTTTTGAACCATTTATTTAAATATTTGTCCATGTTGATATAATAATGCAAGAGATCAAATATATAATGCTAGTAAATTCTGTTTTATATATAATTAAAGTGGAACAAACACAACATAAAAATTAATTATTGATGGCCTTTGCTTTTGCAGACGTTCGTATGTGTAACGCAACTGAAGCAGAATTTATGCATTGGGGCTGGAATGGAATCTCTCTGATTTCTTTTTTCACTTTTGTATTGATACACTTTAGGCTACCTTATTAATTATTAATCACCAAGATCATTGAATTAGAAATGCAATTAGTGACGCAATTGTTTTATTATTTGGTTGTATATCAATTCAAGATCAGCGTCAAAAATTCGATCCCGAAAAAGTTTTTAATCCCTATTCTCAAATTATTGTAAATATTGGAGAGCTGGTGTTTTATAATATATATTTCTTTTGAAGTCTTAAGTTTAAGACCTGCTTGTAACATTAATTTAAATGCATATTTAATCATATATTTGGTCATGTAGTTTAAGGCCGGAGAGGCCAATAATTCTCAACATATTAGGAGAACGAAACTCCAACCCTCGATCATAATAATATTAAAAAAATAGAGGAAACTTGAAATTTTAACGAAAAAGAAAAATGAAAAGTGGGGGGCAAGAATTGAAATAAACAAATGAGTGAGGGTTTGTCCCGCAATAAAGGTAAAGAGGAAGGGCTCTTTAAACAAACAAAACATCCAAATATCCAATCCCTCGCTCGACGTACACGTCAAGGACGCTTGCATATTCCCACTTCTTTAATTTTTTATTATAATTTTTTTTTTTTTATTTTACTATCCAATAAGCTAAAAATAGCTTTACATTATTTAATTTTAAGTATCTTGCAAACTTAAAAATCATTTAATCCTCCCCCACTAACTCTTTCTTATCCTATTGCTCCTTGGATTATTAACCTAAACTTTATTTAATCAACATAATATTTCTCTCTTTTAAACAAATCCAAAACCAAATCCCCCACTTTCCATTTATTATTATATTTAATGATTTAATTAACTTCATTTGTTCTCTTTTAATCTTAGTGCCATGTTTGGTGTGGAACTTATTACTGTCTATTAATTATTTTTTTTCTTCTAGATTGATGGATACTTTAAAGTTAAAATAAATTAGATGGCATGTGTCTCAATTTTTTCATTATCAAAGTTGATATGTACAAAATGTCAAAAAATAAAATAAAGTTGATGTGTACAAAACTCCATCACCTTCACATATGTAAAGTAACACAAAACTCCACATGGAAAGTTAAAATTGATAGAAAGGAAAAATAGATATAACACAACTAAATGACAATTTCATATGTATAACAAATAAAATCATTTATCCTAAAAAAAAAAAAAAAAAAAAAAATTCATTGATGCCGACGATACAAATATTGCCAAAAATAATGTGTTATTCTGTCAAAAAAAAAAGTGTTATTTTAGTTACACGGAAATCGTTAGTAACTTAATGATTTAACTAGGGAGATTTTTCATGTATAACAAAAATGAGCTAAGAAATTACATTTATAATACAAAACTAAAAATAATTGTACATATTCAAAAAATTGAAAATAAGAAATGATTGATCGAACTCAATCAGTTGAGCTTAATCACTTAACAAATTGATTGAGTTCAATCATTAGTTATTGATTGAGTTCGATTGAATTCAATCACTCAGAATTTTAGTATAAACGAATTTTTGATAAAAATGTGCTATAATTCTAGTAGGGAGTCCTAAAGTTGGTATACATAACAAATTTCCTTTAATTATTCGATTGTATTTTAGTTTAACACCATGGTTATAGATTCGTTTTTAAAAATTGATATTTAATTTTCATATTATTTGAAAGCTTATTGTGCCCTTCTAAATTTAATGAAATTTTGTATCATATATAATAAATAACAAAGTTCGGACCCAAAATCAATTGACAATAAGGAAAATTCACTTCTCACCTTTTAAATATCAAAATCTTTGTATTAATTTTTTTATAAAAAAATTATATGTGATGAAATGATTAGATCAGGTATTCTTATAAATGAAAAAGATAAATGGCATATGAACTATATACACATAAATCCAACCATGAGAAACAAAATCATAATATATTTTTGGATGCAGCTAGCTGTTTAAAGGTGGTTCAATTATTAAGAAAAAGCTTTTAGGATGGGTGGCATTCATTGTTGGACAGTCAAAAGGGGAAGCTCAGCTTCAGCAAAAGTTGATAATTGCTTTGAAAGCAAACCCCCCATTAATCTCAACTTTTCTTCTAAGAAAATTAGGGTTTTAACTTTAAACTTGTAACAAATTAAGAATTAATTAATTAACCAAAAACCTTGTTTGGAGTATTAAATCAGGGAATTAAACTTTAAGGATAAGGTATTTGGTTCTTTGATATTTATTAATCTCACATAGGGGGAACAAAATACTCATATTAAACAATAATAACCCGACTTTCCTTTGTTTAGTTATTAATTATATTTCTGCAAGTGGGATTGCCACAAATTTACCATTTTTAATTAATATTGTTAATCAAGCCAATATTGGTATGCACACGTATAATTGCCACTTAAAAAAAAAAAAAAAAAAAAATCTGGCATTTCCATGCCCACTTTCTAATTATATTATTGATTTATAAATAATATAATATACATGAAAAATGATATCAAATGAAACTCACCAACATGTTTTATTATTATTCTTATTATATATGATTACTTTAGATATTGATGCGTCCCATATGCTACATTTTAAACCATATTTTATGATTATTTTGTTTTAATAGATATTTTCTTGGTGTTGATCAGGTTTTTTATTATAAATTTTGTAATAGGATAGTTGATCGGTTAGCCATGAAAGACTCTGTTGATGATTTTGGTTGGAAGGCTCATTTCCTCGATGTTGAGGCTGAGTCTCTTTTTTGGAGGGGGTATCTCTCCCCTGACATTAGCTCCACTTTGGAGAACGATTGTTTGATTGTGCGTGGTTGTTGAATGCATTATGTTTTCAAAAAAAAAAAAAAAAAAAAATTATTTGCTTGACTTTAACCATGGTTTATTTGATGGGAGAGAATATCAATACCCACACATAATATTTTGTGCCAATGTATGGAAGATAAAAGGGAAGTGGATAAGGGTACTTGAGTAGAATATTTAAAAAAAAAAAAAAAAAAAGTGGTGGAGAAAGTGGATAAATAATAATTGGTAATAATCAAAATTCTCTAATTACCAATTAGAATGCATGATCAACCTAGCTAAAAGTGGGATAGGGGCCATGTAAGGAAATTCAGTGGGAAAATTGGAATCTTATTTAATGTCACTAAATTTATTAATTAATTAAGTTAAAATGTTGTTTGGAAAGTTACATGGAATAAAACCTAGTTTTTTTTATATGTAAATGATATTTGAACTAAGTATCATATATATATATATATATATATATATATATATATATATAAAATTTAAAAACAATAATTTTATTCGTTCCTATCCAAATTTTTAATTAAATTCACATAGCTAGTTAGGAGCTACTGTTATTTTTGTATGTCCCGAAAAAGATAGCCAATTATATAACCTATATGAAATGACCCAAAATCATGATCATAATCATAGAGAATATAAATGAAGTGATTGGAAAAGATACAACCATCTTTGAAATTTATAAAAGAGAAATAAAATGGGTGGGTGACGTGTCAAATTGGTAGTAGATTTTATTGTCATATGCTTTATCCTAAGTTGATATATTTTATCTAAAAAAAATAAAGATATATAAGCCTCTTAATTACTAAGCCTATGATCAAACGAAGAATAAAAGTTGAAACATTTTACTAAAGCTTCATCATCGTAGTGACAGAAATGTGATAACATGGAATACGATATCAAATTGTGGAGCGTTGCTCAATCTGTATTAATGCTCAAATATTCAAATTTATATGAAATTTTTTATATTATATAGGTTTTAACAAAAACTAATTGGAACTTGCTACATTTTTTTTGTTTCACAAATTTTAAATTGGAACCGGCGGATAACCGTTGAATTTAATTAGTAAGAAAAAAAAGAATGTTTAGGGTTATATTGCCATAACCTATCTTTTTATATCTACATATGTTTGCCCAATTTCGACCACATATATCAAAAGATAGGTTTTTTTTTTGTTGAAGCAAATATCAAAAGACAGGTTATGTCAAAGCATGACTTAAATTGTTCTGCATAAAAAAACGGGTTTAAGTTTTGAAGGTATGCTCCATTTAAGATCATAGATTTGAGACTTACTTGTGATATTAATTTGTAGACAACTTCTAATGTCCCTATTCTTTCAATGTTTCCTAATACCCTAGTTATGGTGGATTGAAACTCTAATTTTACGATTTTAAAAAAATGCTCTAAAAAAACAATGCTCAATCAGATTAACAGAGGTCAATTGATTCTACAAAACATATATGTTGAGATACGGTCGTATAGTATGTTCTTCTAATACCAATTGTACGGTTTCAAATTTCGAATCCAACTCAATAGATATTGTCTCTTTTGTTTTGTTTGGATGTGGGTCTTGTTTTTACACCTTAAAAATGCATGTGTATTAGCATAGGCTAGGGAAGATACGTAGAGGTAGAAGTTAGAAGTATGACAAATGTTGTAAACAAGTACGCAATCTCATCATCTATTACACAACATAGCTAAGGCTAATTTCCTTTGTCCGGACCAGCTTGCGTGCACAAGGGCACCTCGACTAATATCATGGGACATTATGGAATTTGAACCCATCATCTTATGCACCTCAAAATCCTTCATGATCAATTGGGCTATCTATAATGATTAGAAGAAAGAAGCAGTTGTAATTAATAGTACACAACATCCAATCAAAACAACCATTGATCATTAATCCAATGTGGGAATCATAATCAGCATCTTGTGTGTTTTTTTGTCCCATGTAATGGAGATCGATGTCGACCCCATTATTTGTTATTTTCTATGTTTTGGACTCCAATCACATACAAATCTGATTTCCAAAAGTTTCGAGGCCCATTTTCAAGATCAGTCTATTGCAACTCGAAGAGGTCTTGAGTGCAGTTTTGAATTTAACCCCCAATTCTAAATTTCTTATTATCAATTATATTATCCTAACACATTTCTGGCGAGGCGGATGGTTCATTTTCTTTTTGCCGATTTTAAGGTAATGATTTTTTTTTTTTGAATACCAGATATCAAGGAAGATAAATATCAATTCTCAAAATTTAATCTCATGTTCTTTATTTTTTTGACCTCTTTAGTTACCAAGTAAGGATTTTGGATGAGGAATTAGTTTAAAAAGTTATTTTGAATAGTTAAAAATTGCGAGTTATAATATACTTGTTTGAATCTATTTTTTCTTTTTTAGAAAAGTTTGAGACAATTACTTGTTCGGGTATAGATTCAAATTGAATAGTTATAAAATGAGTGGCTAAAAATGAATTATTTTTAAAAGTTAGAAATAATTAATTAGAAATGAGTGATTAGTATTGATGAATTATTTTGAGTAATTATAAATAAATAATTAAAAATGAGTTGTTAGAAATAAGAAGTTATTTTGAATAGTTAGAAAAATTTGCAAACAACATCTAAGGCTTTTGTTCATGTGAGTTGATAGGATTTAAGTTCCAAACTTCATAAACTATGTTAGCTTTGTTAGAGAAAGTTTAAAAGCTAGCTACCAACAAATGAAGAACTCTAATGATATCATAAACTATAGTAACCCTTTCTAATCTCGAATTCCTAAATATGGTTGAATTTATAAAAAGGGTAAAAAAGAACTTTTTGGAAATGTGGTCTTCAAAAATTGAAGGAAAAAAAGTGTTTTTGGCCTAACATATTTCCATTCCCGGAACCGAATCCGTGATTCTAGAGTGAAAATAAATTAACACCAAACTAAATAATCAATCACATCACCGACTCATCATTCAATATAAAACTCATTAGATTTAACATTTAAATATTAATATATATTTTCTAAGATTTATTAGATATTTACCAAGATTTGTTATGAGATATTTTGTGACTTGATATTTAATGTACTATATGTATGAAAAATAATTACAATTTACAAATGTATATAAATTCTAAAATATTAGTATTCATAAATATTAATATATTTTAATACCATATTATAAATAGTCATTAATATTAGTATTATGTATTCTAAATACTAAGTAATACCAACATTATAGAGTATGCGACAATAATACTCATTACTATCAATGATTATATTAATTTGTTATTTTTTTAAAGTTCCAGTCAGGGATGAAATTTAAATTCACAAATTAATTTCTCAGATTTGATTCTTTTGAGATCTCTTTATCAATCCCCTGCTTGCTTCGGACTGAGTACCGCTGACTTACAGATTCACTGCACCTCATTGTGACTTACCATTGGGACCACGAACCAAGAGCTATTCT
>JBBMEF010000008.1:8574029-8585275 GCA_037832685.1 Sicyos baderoa | reverse complement strand
TGTCAGCTTATCAGAATGGGTTCCCCCCCCCCCCCCCCCAAAAAAAAAAAAAAAAAAATCATTATAATTGTCCGTAGTCCATGCGGCATCATGTGAGCCACACATCATATTATATATGATTTTTTTTTTAATATCTATGTCTGTTCTGACTAATTTACGCACACCTCGATTAATATTATGAAAGTTATTGTTTGACCTTAGAACATACATATTAAATATGTACTTCATGAGTAGGTTAGTTTTTCTCTTTACCATATACGGTTCGATACAATCCTATCTTCAAAACTAAAAGCTCAACACATTTCATTGAAATTGGATTAGTTAGAATGCTACAGTGAGAATACACCAAAAGCACACTAATAATTGAGTATGTCCCGAAAAAGAATGCCAATTAGATGACGTAAATGCAAGACCCAAAATCATTATCATAATTGAAGAGAATATAATGAAGTGACTGAAAAAGCTACAACCAGCTTTAAAAAAAAGAGAAAAAGAAAATGGGTGGGTGACATATCAAATTGGTAGAGCAAAAATAGTCTTCCCGCCAATTATTAGATTTTGTTTGTCACGCTTTATCATAATGCATACAAATAATTTTTTCCTTTTTGAAGCACTTGTTTATTTATTGATTTATCAACCATTCAATTAGCATTTATCAGCCAGGGGCACTAGAAATGTCACGTCGTCTATAAAGGAGTGAGAAACATGCCTCTCATTCACTATATTAAAAAACATAGGAATATGAAAAATTAGTAGTTCCCTACTAAGCTCGATTCCTCGGACTAATGATGGAGATGGTAACACGGAATGATATCTCAAACTAAGCTCGTTTAAAGATTAGAGGTTTAAATTCCATCGTCGATCATTCAACGAAAACAAAGGAGGTTAAATCATTATGAATTAGTGTGGGATGAATTGATTTAGAAAATGGGTCCATGAAGGAGTTGTAAAGTTGATAAAGGTGGGACATACAACATGTGGCCTTGCCCTGAAATGGAACAAAACATAGACTAAAATGAATTTGGCTCCTTCTATTAATAGACACTTGAAAGGACACAAAGGCCAAACAACAATTCTCCATAATGTTTTTTTTTTTTTTTACTTCCTCTGATAAAAAAACATTCAAAGATTCATCCCACCATTGGTAACATGGCATCTCTTTTTGCACAACACCCAATAAATGTTGAGATTTGGTCGCATCGCATGTTTTTGTAATGCCAATTGTACGGTTTGAATTTTAAAAATCCAACTCATAGATTTTGTTTCTTTGTTTGGTTTGGTTTTTGGTCTTGTTTTCACGCCTAGAAAATGCATGTATTTAGCTTAGGCTAGGAAGGAACTATAGGTAGAAATGTGGCAAGCAAGTACTACGGGATCTTATCCTACTAAATTAAATGTTATATTGCCTAAAGTGGGAAGTTTATTTTTTTTATTCTTATTTTTTAATTTAAAAAAAGTAATATGCAATGTTATTCAATCAAAACAAGGAAAGTGCATTGATCATAATGCATGGTGGGAATCATAATCAGCATTGTGTTTTGTGTCGAATTAATGGAGTGAATGTAGATGTCGACCCCAGTTATTCTATTTTTTTTATAATGTTTTTGGAGTAAATGACATACAAATCTGATTAGTAGATATTTGGAGGCCCAGATCTTTTTATTTCTAAAGTCTTCGTTGGTCTCGAGTGCACTTTGAATTAACCCAAAAAAATCTTTTTTTTATTAATACTTTCTTATCCTATCTGATTTCTAGCGCGGCGAATGGTTGGTTTCTTTGTAGATGATAAGGTAATGGATTAATGATTTATCCATCTATTTGAGTCTGCCGTGCATAGTGAATATCATCGTTCTCTTTACTACATATTCAAGGACAAGTTCCATGTTAAATGTACTATTAAACACCCCAAGCTCTGGATTCAAACTAGGATTTGGCCCGACATACGCCTGCATCAACTGTCATTCGCCCGCATCAACTCCAACTTAACAATGCTACCTAATTGTCTTGATTACTTCTAAGAGTGAAGATTGCATATTTCCGAAGAAAATTTTCAAGCAAGATAAACATTCAATTTTGGAGTTCCTATAATAGAGCAACCAATGCACCTTGTCGGTATAGATAGTAACTATCGATTCTTTAAAGTCTTTCTCAACCATGACTTTTATATCCACGAGATACCTTTCATTTGGCCTACTAACCCTGGCGCTGGGACTACTCTCAGGCAAGGAAAAGTATAGTGCTACATTTTGGATATTATGTTCTTGGTATTCTTACTTTTTTTGGGTATCAAGGCAATTGTTTATATACATGATGGTACTGAGTTCCAAACTTCATAAACCATTCCGGTTGTCTTTAAATCTTGCTCAGGGTAAAGTTTAGCAGCTATCTTAATGGAGATGTGGTCTTAAAATATCGAAAGAAGAGTCCCCAAGTGGGGCGCGGTTGGTTGAAGACTTGGGGTTTGAATGTTGCTCTCCTCAAGGTCCTAGGTTTGAGACTCACCTATAACATTAATTTGTAGACACATCTCGTGTCTCCATTTCTTCTATGTCTCCAGGTGTCTGGCCGAGGGACAGGCATGTTACCGTTGTTTTTAAATAAAAAATATCGACAAAGTAAGTATGTAATTGCCCATGACCTAAGCCACAACATTAGCCATCTCGGCACATGAAGATAGAAACTAAGCATCAGAATCCTCCAACTGTGAATAGAATGCACAGCAGACCCTTTTTGAGAGGGTCCCTTTGTGCTCCCTGAAATTTCACTATCAAATATATATCCCTCAGCTCGTATGGTTCCATCAAAGCAGAGTTAAGTCACCCAAAAGTTTAGGGGCATTTATCTTTTCTAGGTGCTAGTGTATTATTTGAGACCCCATTTCTCTGAAAGCATACCCCAAACTCACATGGGCAAGGGTATAAGTTAAAGCCAAGCTTCCTAAAGAATCGGAGGGCTACCGAATCGTATTATTATTCTATATCTTACCAACAGTTGCTATCTCAAAATGATAACACAACAATGCCTGCTAGGGTTAGAAGAGAACGTAGGTCCAATCAAACAAAAAATAAAGAAAGTTGATCAATCAAATCTAATAACAAGCATTGATATTAGGTAGAGCCTGATTAAAATAAAACAAGGGTGTGATGTTTTCATGTTGTGTCAAGCACTGTGAAACAATCATGCATTTCCCCAATCATAAGAGAGAGGGATATCAGGGGGGGTTATGGAATGTGTCAATGAAGGCACCAAACTAGGTGGGGGAAAAAGACAAGAATGGAATGGAATGAAATGGAATGGCGTATTGCACCAAGAAAGAGAGAGGGAGAGAAATGATATGTGTGGAGAATGAGTCAGTCACCAATAAAATGTAAAAGAAGAACAAATGCGATGGCGCACTCGACTCGACTCAACTCAAGGGTATACATGCTTTTTCACATACTATAGTTGAAAGCAGAGAGAGAGTAAGGGTTACATGACCTGAGGGGTGCGATTCCTTGACCCCATGTGTCCCACCACCCTCACGTTGGTTATCTCCAAAATTCTCTTTCCCACCATCCTGGTGCTGCTTGCTCAGGTATGCCTCCTGGTAAAAGGCTATTGACGGATAACTGTCTTTTACCCGCTTCGCTTTCCCACTTTGAGATTTGGCCTACATCATGTAAAAACGACAAAAGCAGACAGCAGTGTATTAAAGTTACTGCTCATATATTATCATGGAAAGGGAATAATTTAGCACCCCACACCAAACACTGCATATGGGCCTTTTGTAAGTGGTATGAACTTGAATACTCATACAGCAGGCGAGTTTAGGACGATAATAAGTCTAAGGATTACATACCCAAAACCATTGCCTTGAGCAAAGATATCTGAGTGTAAGTTTTCTTACAAAACTGTACCGAAGTCCTCTAAGAAAGTAATATTAAGAACACATAATCGCAACATAAGATAGTAATCAATCTTATAAAAAAAAAAAATCAGGGAAACCAACATCTCTCTTGAAATAAAATCCGAACGATGCCCCACTATCTATAGTAACGATTCAAGGGACCCAGATGTCACAGTTTCAAAACTCAAGAATTTGAAGGTGTAAACAACCAATTATAAGGATGACAAATCAAAAGGAGTTTACATAAAAGGATATTACCTACTAACAGCAATATAACATTATACATCCCAATAACTAGTTAAATATCGATGGCTTAAAATGTAGAAGATACAACTCCAAATAGAAGCTAGTTCGCCATACAAAGGAAGTGAAAACTCTCTCAATAATCTATTATGCTGGATGGTCATCATTTCCCCCTGAATTTTAAAAGGAGAAAAAAAAATATTAGATGGTGAAGGGGAATGGAGAGGAAGAGCAAGTTCAATTTCACTCACGTATTCATCATTAACGTAATATTGTCTCCTTTAAGAAGAATCCTCCCTGAAGAGGAAAAAAGAAGAAAGCATTTCAGATGCATCACTGAATTAGAGAGAAGGCAACAAGAAATTAGGGGAGAAGAAGGTATACCGAGTGTCTTTTTGCTCTTTTTCTTAACATTAACTTCTTCAGCATCATCGAGAACTAAATTCATGTACTCGTCAAATCCCTGTATGGTCAAGAAAAGATGATCAATTTAATCAGAGATAGGCCCAGGATAAAAGAAACAGCTTCTTCAAAAAAAAAAAAAACAAGACAAAACAAGAAACAGCTTCATCTAAAGACTAGATTCACTAAGTTGACATGAGAAATAGTGAATCCTTAATTACTACCTGACTGAATTCTGAAAACCTAAGAAGCACAAACATGGGATACATACAGGACACGAACATAGCGACATGCCATTTTTTAAATATGTAGGACACAAATACATCGGGACACATTATTCATTTAGTTTTTATCATATAATATTAAAAGATTAAATCCAAAATAATTTAGCTATTTTTTATAATGAAAAATAATTAAAATGAAGATAAAATTTTAATTAGCATTTGAATCTAACTCACATAGTTATATGAGTCCATTTGAACTGAAAATAAAGTTATATGAGTTCATTTGAATCCCATATAGAACAAAACATCATTTGTCCTTTAAATGCCTACAAAACAAAATTTATAAGAAAGTCTATTTTTTTTTTATCAGAAAATTTTTTAAATATATATATGAAATTTATAAGAAAATCTAACCCTTAACAATCCCAAAAACTTTTAGCTTTTTCCTCCTTTCCCTCTTCACGATTCTATTTTCTCCTTTCACTTCTCCATTTTTGTTTTTCCTTTTTAGAAATGAAAAACTATTTCATTGATAAAATGCAAGAGTTACAAATGGAGTAGGGGGCCAAGTTACAAAGGATAAATGAAAAAAAAAAAAAAAATAAATAAAATAAAAAAACTCCAAATATCCCGATCTCGACATCAGCTTCTAGGAAATGTGACCTGTGTGCCGAGAATATCTCTAACAAATGAGGCCTGGAGGTAGAAATCATGAAGGAGGAGGGAGTGCAATTCCAAGCTGAGACGAGCAAGGCAGAGGAAAAATCTAAGATGGTCCAAACCGGTCCATCGTGATGTTCTAGCTAGTTCAAGTTAGAAAATTAAACCAAGTCGGTCCATTTTTTAGGGTTTCCAATTTCGCCAAAAAAAGGCGCCACCTTCTTGATCTCAATGGTCGGAATGACGTGCCCAATGAAGAAAAGGAGAAACATCTCAACTGACTTATTTTTTGAAAGTTATTGTATTTGTAAAGAAGCTGTGATCGTTTCACTTCATCAGATGAAAGGGAGGAGGACGAAAAAGATGGGATCCTTATTGTCCATTGGTTTAACAAGAGATGAAGATGCTTAACACCACTCTGTAGTCGGCTAAACATCGTCATCCTCCCTTGTAACTGGCTTAATGCCCTCTTCTATGCATGTTAACTCTTTCATTCAATCAATGAAATGGTTTTCGTTTCCTATATATATATTTTTTTTAAAAAAAGAAGTTGTCGAATGTTGCTCTATGGCTGGCGTCGTCCAAAGGGGGTGATTTTCGTTGCTCTATGGCTGACAAGTTGGTGGCATGCTTACATTTTCCTTTCTACTGTGTGTTTATTTTGTCGGGCTATTTTGGAGGATTTCTAGAAATTAATCAATAGAATAGTGTTTTCTCTGGGGTATTCTTTGTTTGTTGTTTGTTTGTTGTGTTTTGAGTTAAACAGATCGAATGTAAGACTCATACCATAACGAATTACAGACTATTGAAGAACCACCATAACCGGGATAAGATTACCATTAGTACATTACATACTTGTATCTAAAACTAAGGCATGAACAACATTCACTAGCTACACAGAGAAATGAGAAAAAGAGAACTTTGTACAATGGCCCATTCCTATTCCTAAAGCGAGTTTGGGCGATAGACTATATAAGCAAACATTTCAAGCTACGCCCAAGATTGCACCCAATTTCTAGCATATGTTTAACTCCCAATGCAACAATCAAAACACTAAAGCACAATCTTGAAGTCAAGCCAATTTATTTTCTAACATGAATTTCAAGTAGGTTCAAATTCAACTAGTAAGTAATAAGCCGCCATGATATTCCATTGGCTAGGCAATTTCCTCTCATTCATTCGTTGTCCAAACACAAGCTGAGTGTTATCAAACAGCTATGGGATCAGGAGAAGGAATTTGAAGGAGGAAGATATCGAGGAATATTGTGCTTTATCATTACTGCTCAACTCAGTGAGTTTTAGGGAGGGAGATAACTTGGCCATTTGGAGGAAGGATTCTTCTGGTTTATTTTCAGTACAATCTATGGTGAAATTTCTCACCCATAATGCCCACGAACAAAATTATGATTTGTATGAGGCTATTTGGAAAGGAAAATATCCTAAGAGGATTAAATTCTTTTTGTGGGAACTTTCTCATGGAGCCATTCTAACGCATGACAAACTTCAAAGAAGACTTATCAATAGAGCCACCTCGCCTTAATGGTGTGCAATTTGCCGGCATACATCTGAATCTATATCACACCTATTTAGCAAATGCACATATGCATCTATGTTTTGGAATATTATTAGGAAATCATTTAATTGGCCTATTGCTCTTCAGGCAGATCTCCAACCACTATTGTCATCTGTCTTGCTCGGACATCCATTCAAGAAGATGAAGAAGATATTATGGGAGCACTTTATTAGGGTATTTTGTTGGAACATATGGCTGGAGAGAAACAAGAGGATTTTTCAAGTTACAAGTTCATCTTTTGATTGTTTTTTTGACACCATTACTTTCCATGTCATATCTTGGTGTAAACTTAATCCTCTCTTTAATTCTTATAGTTTTGAAACATTACTTAATTATTGGAGATCTCTTATTTGATCTCTAGTAATATATTTAGCCCTATATTGTAATTTCATGCATCAATGAAATGGTTTCTTATTCAAAAAAAAGTAATAAGCCACCTACACACAACCAAATGTCTTCCAACAAAAGTTTTGCAGAGATTCATTATATGGAGTAGGAGTTTGAGGTCCTTAGCCAGAACATCCAAGAGCTTTTAACATATCCATATCCTGTGCTCCACTAAAATCACAGGATTTCTGTAAGGAGCACATGGGATACTAAATTGCATCCAACTATGAAGTTAGAGCATCTCTCCCTAAAATGAACATAGACCAACAAGAAAACCAGAATGCTGTTAACTCATTTTACTAAAACTAAAAGACAATACATACGGAAATAGAGCCTTCAATCCTATTACATTAATTTCCGTTGAAGAAAATAAGAAGAAACAAAAAGAAAAAAAAAATAGTAAATCAGGAAAAAGTAAAACTTTACAATAATTCGGCCTTCGATCCTGAGGTCCTTTTGCTCAAATAGCCAAATCTGAATACGAGCTTTCTGCATTGATTTCAAACTCGAATTAGGAAACCAAATTAGACCAGAAAAGCGAGTGACGTAATTAATCAAAATTTGGAGGAGTGAGTTCTTACACTTTGAAGAAACCTGAATATCAAGTTCTAGTTCCGAAGAATCACCGGGATCAAGAGGAGAACAGAGAAAAATAAGGAGCCCATCAATAAAGCCCAGAAATAGATTAAGGCAGCAAGAAAGGGAGAAAGATGAAAAGCTTGTATACGTACAATGGGCTGGGTCATAATCCTCTGCACTTTGGTGCTCGCCATGGCTATGGAGCTCGATTAGGCGGTGAGAAAAGGCTTCGCTGTTGAGACTTTCAGGAGATGCGAAACCAAACCCTAGAACACTTGCACAGTCCGATACTTAAAAATGGAACCCCCGCGCTTTTTAGTCGCGCCCTAATTATATATGCTATTGCTCACACTTTTTTCTTTCGAAAATAAATAATAGTCCTCATTTTTATTATTGTTTTGAGAAAATGATATCAATAATATTGATTTTTAATTTTTTTTTATTATTATTTGAAACAATAACATTGAACTTTCCATTTCTTCAAATGTACCTACTAGGATTTGATCTTGAGGCCAACAATGTTGACCTGTTAGATTTGGATTTCTTCAATTAAACGACTATTTTAACCTTAAATTTTATAAATGTATCCATTTATATCTCAATTATGTTTTTATTACTATTTTCGTTAAAAAGGTATCACATAACATACAATACCAAAGTTTAATAGGCACTTTTTTTTATAAAATAAAATAATCTAAAATTGTCATATTTTTCTCTCATTTTGATTTTAATTTTATTGTGAGATATACTCGTTCCATTGACTTCAGAAAAAAAATGTATATATTTTTTCTTGAATGAAGTATTCTCATTCTCAAATTGATATTCGGTATTAATCTACCCTCCATCCTTTGTAAGACCGCCGATCTTGCTAACAAGGTTGGCTACCAATAAATGTGATTGGAGGTAGCTTTTTTTTTTTTTTTTTTTTTTAGTTCAACATTTGAAATATAGATTTCAAACCTGTAACTTTTTAGTTATTAAATCGTGCAAAATGTCACTAGAGCTCAAGTAAATTCACGATCTATAATATCATTTGAAGCTTATGACAGCGGTTCAAGAACATTAGCTTTTCTTATCCCGACACATTAATATACAAAAGCAAGAAGGATCACTGAGAGCTGCATTATATGTTTTACAACATAAAATTCAGTCACTTGTAATTTGTTCACTATACTATACACTTTTACAAAGGAATCAATTGATTTAGGGTTAAATTTCACACAAAATTTCACTAGTAGTTAAAAATACGATCAAAAGAAATGATATAAAATGAAATTGAAGATCCAGTATTTTCAAAATGGTTGATCAAAACTGCATCAGTTTAGCCTGATAGTGACCTGGTCACTTGTATTATAAACAGATAAAGCTCTTACTTTTTTTAGAAAAGAACAGCAAAAGAGGGCACAACATTCCCAATATTTCTTCTTGTAACATTGTCATACAGAAATCAAACAATCACTCATCAGCAACTAGCCCACTCCTTTTCAACGAAAACTACTTCACTAACCATCTAACAACTCATAATTAAGATTATATCCAGAATTCTAGTCCCAGATTCAAACCATACAGCTTTTTTCAAGAAAAACGAGAAAGCAATGTCCGGAGATCGAGCTCCACGCAAGGCAGTATAGTATTTTTGGGTGAAATTTCCCTACATAGGGGTCATAATAGTGGTGCAAAGTTAGTACAAAGACTAAGTTACCTTCATTTGCCTATTCAGAAGAGTTTGGTTTGTGTGGATCACTACTTGTTCTTGAGCTTGGTGATGAGAGTGCTACTTTGCCCACAACCACATCACCATGGCAATCAATCGTGTACGACACATCTAATCTATCTACAAGTAGGTGATAGATAATGTTCTTAGAGGAAATTTGGGTACCACTTGAAACTTGGTCATCTAAGTGACCATCTGAATCTGAACCACCGTTGGACAATTCATGCCCGGTTGTTGTCGTAATGTGGGAGTCGTGAGGTCGACTGCGTTGTGACAATGATCGTATATCCCATGAAAGCACCTGCTTCACAAACTTTTTCAACTCATCTACCGATTCATAAAGTGATTCTTTTTCCTGAAACAAAAAAAAAATGATAACATGTGATTTTTTTTTAATAAGAAACGAAGACATATTCATTGATTAAATAAAAAGTGTTACAAGGTTTTGAGCCAGTTCTGAGCCACTTTTACAATAAGATAACACGGTAAATACAAAACTAACTCTCCAAATGTTGAAACACCCACTATAAATCCAACTAAGTAAACCTTGCATATATCCGAGAGATTATCTCATTATCAGCTACACATCTAGGAGAAATAACCCACATACAGAGGATACTCCATCGAAACTGGCACAGAGGAAGAAGCATCCCCTCACAATGAAGCAATTGGCGATTTGAGAAGAAAAACTCCGAACCCATGAAAGTGAATGCTCACAAGAGGAAGTGGCAGTCTTCCCCATTCATTGAGGATCTACACAATGTTTTAAAAAGCGTAAGGCGCACTAAGGCGCAATGACCCTCTGGAGCCTGAGGCGCAAGGCGCACCAAAAGACGAGGGCTTTTTTACTTGAGGCACACTATATAAAAGAACACAAAAATTTTATATATTTGTGTGTTGTTTGTGTATACACAATAATATTTTTTTTCATGGACATAAATGAAGTTTTAACCAAGAATTATATATAAAACATACATAATATTCAACTATCAACCTTCATGTACTTTGAATGGCCTAATTGATTAAAAAATCCCATGAAGCTTCACGTAAGGCGTAATAAGGCGCATGCCTTATTGGGCGAGGCGCTAGAGGTGGGACTTGAGCCTAGGCGCTCGCCTAGACGCGCCTTTTAAAACACTGTATCTACAGAAGCCCACTCAACGAGTTCGTCGGCGAAGAACATAAAGGCTGCACAGTGGACAGTCGTTGAAAAAATAAGAGGGTTGAGGAGCGAAAAACACGAAATGGGTGTTTCCGTCAGGGGTGGAAGGTGGAGGGGAAGAGGGTGTTAGGTATCTGTTCTTCCCCTGTTTCAAACACAAGCTAATACTAACGCAGCAACGACAGATACCAACAATGAGTAGAAATATAGCTAGAACTTATATTCAAAAATAGCTATTATCCAATACAAGTTCGGAAATAAGAAGAAGGAAATGCAACAAGACTTAATTAATAACAAAATACTCCTGGTGATTTCGAGAGCACCGTTCTCTCCTTGACGAGCTGCTACTCCTCAGCTACTCCAAAATTCTTCACCCCCTTCAGCAGCAAGCTAATGATTCTTTAAATATCCTCCAA
>JBBMEF010000008.1:8545390-8559642 GCA_037832685.1 Sicyos baderoa | reverse complement strand
GGAACTTGAGCTTGGAAGAAAAGTGCTCTAGCTACATTTAGGAGATGCTGGTGTTTTCTTTCAGCTACTGCATTTTGTTGTGGTGTTTCTACATAAGTAAATTGATGCATATTTCCTAATGAAGCAAACAATTCAGTGAATTTAAGTTCAGGGGCGTTGTTTGATCTGAATACTTTGATTTTTCTTGAAAACTGAGTTTCTACCAGTTTAAAAAAACGCGGAACGATGTGCAACACATCTCTCCTTGATGTCATAAGAAAAATCCAGGTGTATCGAGAAGAGTCATCAACCAATGTAAGAAAGTATTTATATCCTTTTAAGTTGGGACCTTAAATGGACCCCATACATCGCAATGTACTAAATCGAAAACATATTTAGCTACATTGTTGTTAAAAGGAAATGACAACATCTTTTGTTTAGCTAAGGGGCAAATATTACAATCCTTAGAGGGACAACCTAAGAAATGTAAAGAATTCTTCATTAGCTCTAATCTTTTGGATGATAAATGTCCTAATCTTCTATGCCAAATTTCAGCAGATACGGAACAAACAACAGAATGAATCCTGCAGCTCATCAAGTATATCCCATTTAAGCAGTCAGCCTTGCCAATCATCTGAGAACTCTTATTGTCCTGTAGAATACAAGAATTTGCAGAAAATTCCAGTTCTATATCATCTGAACTCAATAAGCAGCTTACTGATATCAAATTGTAACTGAATTTAGGCACCAGAAGTACTTCATGAAGAGTCAAATGAGGATTAAATTGCACTTCACCAGCATACTCAACAGAAACTCGAAAACCAGTTGGTAAGACAATGTTTGTATCAGATATTTTGTGCAAATTAAGGAACAAATGCTTTTCAAAACATATATGCTTCGATGCTCCATAGTCTAAAATCCAGGAATTTGAAGTTTTAGCCATGAAAACTAAATGAGTACCTGAAACGTGATTGATTGCAGAAGCCATGACATTCAAACTATTGTCTTTCATCCGAGAATTGAGCATTTCGATCAGCTGGGAGCATTGACTTTTGTTTAAGTTGTCTAAAGGGTTGGATGAGTTTTGAGAAACAACATGAGTTCCAACATTTTGGATGTTGTTTTCTTGGCTGCTAATATTGCTTCTTTTGCTTTTGAAACCAGGAGGAAATCCATGGATTCTGTAGCTAATTCCTTCTTCTTATTTGGGTATGTGTTATTATTTCTTGAAAAATCACCAGCCATTAAGGGGACAACTTCATTGGATGAATTACCAATGTTTCTTTGACGTTCTTCTTGTATAATAAGAGAAAAAGCTTTGTTGATTGATGGCAAATGATCCATTAATAAAATCTAAGTTTTGATTATTGCATACGATTCATTTAAACCCATGAGGAAGATCATCACATATTCAGAATCAAAATGGGCAACAAGAGTTTTAAGAGCTCCACAGGTACATTGAATAGTTGGGCAAAAATCAAGAAGATCTTGCCAAATCGTTTTGATTTTGGTAAAATAAGCCTTTATGGACATACCTCCTTGAACTGTATTGGACAACTCTTTTCTCAACTGATAAATGCGTGGCCCGTTAATTCCTTGAATCTTTCAGCTAGTTCATCCCAAACCTCTTTGGCATTGCCGGTACAGATGATACTCGCATGTATTTCTCTGGAAAGAGAGTTCAAGATCCAAGACACAATCATATGGTTGTTGCATTTCCAGAATGGAATTAGCTTTTCATCTTTTGGTTTCTCAATATCTCCATTAACGAAACCTTCTTTGTTTTTCCCTGCTAGAGCAACGAGAAATGCTCTTTTCCATGGTGTGTAATTATCGACTCCGATGAGTGGCTGATTGACAAGAATAGAAGTCGTTGAAAGAGAGTGGTGCATCAGGAAGGGATTGAAGTGCCGATCGAAGTCAGGTGGCGAAGTGGAATCTGGTGGCGGAGTAACGGCGGAAATTTCTGGATTAGTCGAGTCGGCCATTATAGCACAGCTCGAGCAAGAACGAAGAAGTTAGGGCAACACACAGGAAACTCTTCTTGAAGAGCGCTCTGATACCATATTAAGGGAATAAGATGAAGGAGAATGAGAATATATTTTCTTATTTATTTCAGAAGAAGATTAAGGCTTCTTATAGAAGCTGCAACAGCTACAACAATCCAACTAAAAGACCTGCAATAGTCGGTCACATTCTTTCCGTTCAGACCTCAATTAACAAACTAATAACAACATTTTAACAGATAAGAGAAAAATTAATTAACAAATTTAATAACAGTTTTTATTTATAATACATAATATTTATAAAGAATTATTATAGAGAGGTATGAAAAGTGATTATAAGATTGTGGAGCATTATTAACGATTATAAGAAGAGGAAGGTTAAGACCTTGTTTCATAACTTTTTCATTTTTTTATTTTTACTTTTGATAACCAATTTTGATTTTGATTTTTAAAATTCTAAAAACTAAAAAAATTCTTTTATAAATAAGTTTTTGTTTTCATTTTTTTTTTAAATCAAAAAAATCATAAAAAAAATAAAAAAAATTTTAAAAAAAAAATGTGAGGTTTGAAAATAAAAGAAATAATTATCAAACATTTTTTTTTTTTGGTTTTTAATTTGTAAAAACATAAAACTGAAGTATAAGTTATGAAATGTATACGATTTTTATTTATTTTTTTTTTAAACAAAAAATGAAAAACTAGAAACAAAAAATGAAATAGTTATCCAACGGAATAAGATTTTCATAATTATTGGGAATGCGTGTGCAACAAACAGCATCGCGCAATCTTTTTGCAGTGCAGGCATACGATACAGTGTGGGCGTTGTGCATGGGCGTGGAGAAAGTGAGTTCCAACAGCACTCGAATTGCAATTGTTGATGCGATTCGGAGCACAAAATTCCAAGGGATTTCTGGATATTTCGATTTGGAAGACGGAGAGTTGAAACGACGAGTTTTCGAAGTGTTCAATGTGGTGGGTGAAAAGGAGATAATGATAGGGAATTGGAGCCAAATCAAAAATACGAAAGTCCAATTCAAGCGCCAACCCATTTGGCCCGGACACACAACCAACCCGCCGCGAATGAATTTAACGATAGGAATTCCGAAAAAACGCGGTTTCATTGAGTTCGTAAACGCGGACAACAACCATCCCGAGAAGTCATCCGGATTCTGTATCGACGTGTTCAAAAAGGCAGTGGAAGTGTTGCAGATTCCCATACACTACACCTTCATTCCCTTTGTTAACAAAACCACTGGGAACAGTAACGGAAGCTACGACGAGCTTCTGAACGAGATTACGGCGCTGGAAGCCGTCGATGCAGTTGTTGGAGACATAACGATAGTTGCGACTCGGTCGGAGTTGGTAGACTTCACCTTGCCTTATTCGGAGTCGGGGGTGTCGATGCTGGTTTCGCTTACGAGTGATGAGAGGAAGGAGGAGCATATGTGGATATTCTTGAAGCCATTTAAATGGAATTTATGGCTAGTTTCCTTCTTCTCATTCTTATTTACAGGCTCTGTTGTTTGGTTATTGGAATGTCGTCACAACACTGACTTTCGGACCGGCCCACCTCAACAACAAATTGGCCTTGTCATGTGGTTCAGCTTCTCTACGCTTTTCTTTGCTCACAGTTAGTATACACTAATTACACCTAATCTCATAATTTAGGCCTCGTTTCATAACTATTTGACTTTTTGTTTTTGAAATTTAAGTCTATTCTCACTCAAATTTCTTACAATACATCCATCTTCCTTAAGAAAGTAGGAGAACATACCAACCAACTTTTAAAAAAAAAAAAAAAAATAGCTTTCAAAAGTTTGTTTTTGTTTTTAAAAGTGGTTAGTATTCTCCTACTTTCTTAAGGAAAGATAGATATATGGTAGGAAGTATTAAACACATTGTAAGAAATTTGAGTGAGAATAGACTTAAATTTCAAAAACAAAAAACAAAAAATTAAAGTCCCGTTTGATAACTATTTGGTTTCTTGTTTTTGGTTTTTCAAATTTAAGCCTATTTTCTCTCAAATTTCCTACAACTTGTTTCATTCTTTCTATCATGTATACATCCTTCCTTAAGAAAATAGGGAAAGACCAACCAACTTTTAAAATAAAAAAAAATAGCTTCCCAAAATTTGTTTTTGTTTTTAAAAGTTGGTTACTATTTTCCTACTTTCATAAAGAAAGATAGATAAATGGTAGGGAGGATGGAGATAAGAAATTTGAGAGACAATAGACTTAAATTTGAAAAACCAAAAACAAGAAATCAAATGGTTATCAAACGGAGGCTAAATGGTTATGGGACCTTAATTATGTCTATTTCATAATCAACATTTATATGTGTATATTCATATGTTTATTTTATTGTTATTTTTCTTCATTTTTAAACGTTTTAACAATTATTAGTTGTTGGATTTTATAATTGTGAAATATTTATATGAATAATATCATAAAAATTGATTTTTAAAACTCAACATAAAATGGTTTTATGGTTTTTTTTTTTCTTTTTGTTATGAAAACTCAAAGTAGGTGAATCTTAAGTAAATTCCACAAAACAAAAGTTTTTAAACGATACTTTTTTTTTAAAAAAAAAAAAACGATACTTGTTCTATTTTCAAATTTTAGTTTGATTGTTAAAAAGAAAAATACTTAATTCTTTATAAATAAGGAGACAAACTCTAAAATCATTAGTGCACTTGGTTATCTTGTTTGGTGTTAATTCATCACGATCGAGCTCAAAAATCGGTATTTGATTATCATATTATTTGAGAGCATTTCAACATTTTATATAGGGTTTGTTGATCTAAAAGGGTCATGTTTTTTTTTTCTTTTTTCTTTTTAATATTGTTCCAACAAAGATTTTGTGCAACATACCTATAAACAAGGGCTAAAGCCTCCCTTATTCTCAGGTCTTATTAGGAACGACCCAAATAACAGTTACTCATCTTTATAGTCACATATTAAAAAATTGATGCAATTGTTGTTTATTAGGGGAGAAGATAATGAACAACTTATCGAGATTTCTGCTGGTGATATGGGTTTTCGTGGTGCTAATCCTCACTCAAAGTTACACTGCAAATTTATCATCCATGTTGACGGCGCAAAGGCTAAGTCGACCTTCCTTTCATGATGTCAATGAGATCAAACAAAATGGTTTCTTTGTGGGTTTTCTAAACGATTCCTTTGTCAAAGGTTTTCTAATCACTCAATTAGGATTTGAAGAAACCAAGCTCAAATCCTACGGAAGCCCAGATGAATTCAAGGAAGCACTTAATAAAGGGACCAAAAATGGTGGAGTTGCTGCCATTTTTGATGAAATTCCTTACATTAAGGTCTTTCTTAGGAAATATCCTGTTGGCTTTCAAATGCTCGGCCCCGTTTACCCAACCGGTGGATTTGGTTTTGTGAGTTCTCTTTCTCTTTTTCTTAAATTTTTTTTTTTTTTTTTTTTTTGATATTCGTGAGTGTCTGGACCAACTTTCGTGCACGTCGACTAGTGTTACGGGATTCCAAGATATGTGGCCACCATAAATTGAACATATCACCTTATACACCTTAAGGCTCTTCTTGACCAGTTGAGCTACAACATGAATATATATTATAGTACCTAAATTTTGATGGTTTATTTATTTAAATTATGAAATATATCCCTAATTGATGGAGTTTGGGTTAACAATATCCCAATACTTTGAAAAGTTGTAAAAGTACTCTTGAATTTTTGTATAAACATACTAAAAATGTTAATATTGTGTTTAAAAAACACTCCTCAATTTTGAAAAAGTTTCAAAAATACCATTAAACTTTAACAAAGTAAAGACACACTAAAATTAAATACCATCATGGGTGCCCCACACACCCTCCAACTGTTTTTCGAGAAAGTCAAATCAATTTTTAGAGACTAAAATTGAACTTTTAAAATTTATATATAAATCTCATAATTAAAATATTAAAATGGTTTTTTATTTAATAATTATAGTTAGGAAATTCAAACCCATGACCTTATCGTCGTGGACATAGACCCATGCAAATGAGCTATATTAGTTTTGGACCAATTTCTGTCATTTTGAAGTAACATTTTCAGCCATTGTAAAAATGGATCTGCA
This sequence comes from Sicyos baderoa, assembly GCA_037832685.1. Classification (NCBI taxonomy): domain Eukaryota; kingdom Viridiplantae; phylum Streptophyta; class Magnoliopsida; order Cucurbitales; family Cucurbitaceae; genus Sicyos; species Sicyos baderoa. The sequence continues at coordinate 8,553,558 of JBBMEF010000008.1, read as the reverse complement.
GGCGTTCCCAAAAGGATCCCCTCTTGTGGCCTACTTTTCAAGGGCAATATTGAATGTAACTGAAGATCGTGACAAAATGACCATAATTGAGCATACATATTTCTCAACTCAAGATGTTACACCAATCCCAGATTCCAGCGATTCAGCTCTTGATATTTACAGATTTGGTGGTTTATTCATCGTTACGGCCGTTGCTACCTGCTCTTCCTTGTTCATATATTTGTCCCAGTTCCTTCTCACACACTGGCCCGACTCCGGCAACGACCAGTCCCCGCTCCGCTCGAAAATGGTTGAAATGAGCAAGCTGTTTTACGACAAACATTTCAACTCTTCTTCTCTGCAAACAAGTCAATCCAGAGTGCATTCTGTTCGAGATAGTAGACGCTACTACAGACACCGACCATGACGATTCAACCGAACAGCCACACGATTCGGATTCGGGCGTAGAAAATGAAAGAACAAACCGAGCACATAGTGTCCAATCCGAGAGTAACGCTACCAATTAGCTCTATATATTATTTGGATTTGGTTTACTTGCATACTGTGTATTTCATTGAACATGAATTTCAATATTTTAGGCTTTTGTTGCAAATGAATGATTTGATTTGAACATACATAAAGATTTAGTCCCCGTTGATCATTAGGGATTGAAAAGGAACCCTTTTGATTTCAACAAACGTTGAGGAATCCTTGCTTATTGGTTGCTTCCATGGCTCCCCATCCATCTGCAGATATGCCTTCTTCCGTTTCCCACCACCTCTAATTTCTATTCTGATGGCTGCTGCCTGTGTGAATAAATATGCAACATTTCAAAACACGAGAATCTCGATGAGGCAGGTAGGTATTCCTCACGGGAATGGGATACCCGAGGGGAATTATTCCCCATTCACCTTTTAGATAATTTTTCAAATAGTAAATTTTAATATTTATTAGTTTTCAATTGAAGGGACCTAGAATACATTTCACGTTCCCATCTCCATGTATCTCGCATGGATTTTTTCATCCACACTCACTCTCCCTTCCCCTGCCTAAACAGGATGCTCCCATCCTGTTAGTGGCAGGTTCCTACAAGACATGCCTCTGCGAAGAAAATTGACATCTCTAAGAAGGTGTATCGTTTCGTTGACATACCTGGGCGATGTGTTTGGCGGAGATTATATCGACCATAACAAATGATGTATGCCATCCTTGTTTGAGGCCAAAAATCTCTAGAAGACCATCATCAGCATGTGCCTCTACAAAGCCTCTCTGTAACCAGATAAATATTAGTAAACTCAATCTAAGCATAAAGAACAGAAACAGAAGTTCATTGTTTGTACCTTCTCCAAGTACTCTGGCTTGGGCTTACCCCATGGGTTTCTTCCACTTGCATAGTTGTGAAGGTTTAAAGCAACAATAGACCTAACACTACAGCCCATGCAACAAAGCACATTAATTTCTGTCCTAAAAGAGAATATTGGGCTTCATTACATTACTACAACAGTTCTACCTGGAAGGGATTGGAATCTTTTCCCATTCTGAGCAATTGATCTTCTTGACATGTATTCTAATGATGTTCTTTAGGCCACTACACCCAGAAAAGATTTCAGTGGTTACAACTTACAATTACAAACTGATAATATTGATGGGATTCATATTGAGGGCATAATCGTAAATAATTAAAAAGTTCGTTAGAAACTTCAGTTATGGAGAATGAGGAAGGCATGGAATTGGAGACGCGGGGGCCATGTGGATGGTGAATTCTCGTTTAGGCGGGGGAATGAGGGAGTGAGCGGGAGAAAAATATCACTAAGAGCTAAGCTAGAACAGAGAATGTTTTCTCCATCCCATTTTTTCTTGATCCCTACTCCATTAATATTTATTTTTTATTTTATTTTTAAAAAATACTTTATTTCTCTTTTTATATAATTTTTTATTGTAAAAATATTTGTTTCAATGAATATTTTTCTTTAATAATTAATTATGCAATTGAAAATTAATATAATTTTCCATAAAAAAATAACTGTTTGAAAATATTATTTAAAAAATAGGGGATTTTTCATGTTTAACAAAAAATTAGCTAAAAAACTACATCTATAACACAAAACTGAAAATAATTACACAAATACCAAAATTATGAGTGATTGAACTCAATCGAACTTAATCAGTAACTAGTGATTAAACTCAATCAGTTGAGCTCAATCACTTAACAAACTGATTGAGTTCAATCACTAGTTATTGATTGAATTCGATTGAGTTCAATCATTGAAAATTTTGGTATAAACGAATTTTTGATAAAAATGTGCTATAATTTTAAAAGGGGTCCTAAAATTGGTATACATAACAAATTTCCTGAAAAATAAGATTAAGATTAAAAAAATAGGAAAAATTGGGTGAAGATTCTCCACCATGGTCCCTCCAAAACAAAATTGTGAACTTCGCAAGGACAGAGACGACAAAGTCATTCCTTGACCTTGCCCCATGTACATCTCTACATGGAAATTATACTAAATAATCTCGGGCTTGATAAAGGTTCTCAAGATTGGGAGGTCTAAGTTCTTCCAAAGCCTCGTTTATTTTGTATTTGTTTCTTTTATTTCGTAATACAATTTGAAATCTATCCTATTCTCGATTTTCAATAAATAAAAATTATCACCTCAAATTTGGATCATTTGCACATGATGTGAAGAACCAACCTTGAGTGCAACTATAACTAGAATAAATCAGCTGTCACATGTAAAAAGAAAGGCATGTGTAAAGCTTATGTAAACAACCATTAATCACAAAAGCATATTTTTGTTTAAGGGCTAAATTCAACCTTATTAGTAACTGGACCTTGAGCAAGGTAAGGTCTTTCATTACGCAAATGGTGGAAGCCGTAAGCAACTTGAGCATCCATCCCTGCATAATGCATGAAAATAGAATCGGTTACTTTCTTAAGGAATTAAAGCAGAACGATGACTAATCGATCCAATTCTCCACGGAACAACGAATACGAGTTTCTTACGGTGCAATAACGTCGACTAATCACCTCTCTACAAACACTTGTTAAAGTTTTAGTTTACCATTGAGTTATGCTTTACCTATGCTGAAGTAATTATAGAACACTCCTTCATAGCAATCCAGTTTTGTAGGTAAATCTCCTTTGTCATTCAGTTCCTGCAGTCATGGAAAGTGTGTATATAATTTCCAAAAAAGATTTATATTTGGTGTGGATTATGCAGTTTGCACACTAGCTATAAAGTTGGAACTTATGTATTATGATTGAAATAAGAATGAAAATGGATCCAAAATTTGCATTGTTCAAAACATATACATTAGTGTATGGAACTGGAAGTGTATATAAATAATTACATGATCAGTCTCATTCAGACCAGTTTCTTCTGTAAGCTTCATAGAATGTGGTGGTTCCACTTTTTCTCCGGCAGGCGTCGACAGCATAACATGCCAACTGCATCATCAGAATCAAGTTTGAAAAAACTTCAAAAACATCTTCTTGATTACAAATCATGAAAGAATTCAAATCACACCTGTCTAGAGAACGAACTTGGCCAGTGGTAGCTCTGTGGAGAGATCGCTTAACGGCGGATTTCCACGCAAAAGGAAAAGAACCTCCCTGATAAAAAAAATCTGTTAAAACGAGTGAAATGATAACCAATTCGTTATGAAAGAAGTAGTCCACCTATCTTATAAATGTTAAGAAGTCTCTCCACCCTTTCATTGTAGGATCTTCAACATGTCCTTGAATCAGATCCAAATTTCATTTTTATTGGATTGAATATTTGTTTATGATAGATTAGTATGAAGTTCCACGTCAAAACTAATTAGTATTATGAGAGGAGTAGCCCAACTATTTTATAAACGTTAGAAAGTCTCTCCACCTTAAGAATCATTGACATGTCCCTTGGATCGAATCTCAATTTCATTTTTATGCGCTCTAGTACCATAACAGATTAGTACGGAGTTTTATCTCAAAACCAACTGATTATGAGAGGAATAGTCCACCTATCTCTCCACTTTTCCAACGTGGGATCTCGACAAGAACTTCATATCAGAATTTAAAAACTCACCCAACCAAAACTCCTGGAAAGATCATTGCCAGTTCCAAGAGGAATGACTCCAACAGGAAGAACAGGCAAGCGATCTTGTTTGCTAAGCTCTGCAAGACTTCCCAACACCCAACCAACAGTGCCATCACCTCCTGCAACCTGTTTTTTTTTTCAACAATTTTCATTATTGATGTAAAAAAAGCCAAAGAACAGAAATTAACAAGTTCTTTATGATAAAAGGGTTAGTGAAAATACCATTACTCTTATGTTTTGACGAACTTGTTTGGCACAAGTGTCACCATTATCAGCCAAGATTTCCAGACATCGTAATCCATACTGCACAAATTCATGAGGCTTCACATCCAGAAGATCAAAAACCTACATCACAAACTTTAGTGTAAATAAATCTTCACATTCAATCAAAGCATTCAACTTTCTAAATTTCCACAAAAAACATTATATTTTCAAGGGTTCATTATAAGTTTGGTCCAAGTTAGAGTTTTGATGGTCTCGAAAACAAGAATTTAGTCGTGATAATTTGAAAAAAGTTAGAATTTAGTCGAATACAGTTTGTATGATAGAATAGAATCTAAAGAAATGGTATAATTGTTTCAATTATTAGCGAATTAAGTAATTGAAAATTAGTTAGTCACGCGAGTGACTAAATGAATAAAAAAAATCATAGTATGATAGTTCAGCTTATTCAATTAGCTAGCATTTCTATATTTTAGATTTTATCATCTAAATTCTAATTTTGTTTTAAATAAGAACCAAATTGAAAATTTAAGCTATTTTCAAATAAGTAAAGAAACAAAAGAAGAAGAATTTTGACAGAAAGTGAAAACAGGGGACCTGTTCGTCGCTGATTAATTCCTGAAGGCGTCGCTTGAGCATCTGGCCATGACGGCCGCCGCTGCGTGGGTTAATGAAGACCACCAAAGGGGCCTCCGGCGGCGGCGGAACAACATTTTCCGGCGAAGGGGTGGCGGCGGCGGAGGGGTCTTTGAAGCGGATAGAATCACGCAGGGCGAGGCGGAGATATAGGGGCATGATAAGGCTGGTTTTGAGGCGGTGTTTGTCGATTCGGATGCCGGAGAGGCCGCAGCCTTTGAGTGAATCGAAGAAGGAGGAGCGGGCGGATATTGTAAGATCGCCGTCGGCGGCGGCGGTGGCGCTGGAATGGTCCATTGAGAGAAAATAAAAGAAAAAGAAAAAGAAAAAGAAAAGAAAAGGAAAATTGGGTTTGTTTGGGGCTGGGAATTAAAAGCGGGAGGTTGGAGCGTTGTGGAAAAGTAAAGGCAGTGGCGTCGGCAGTGGGGTCTATGTTTCAGACTGCCATGGCTGATGATGACAACTAAAACCGGGACTCCGAATCTAGTTTTTTTTTTTTTTTTTTTTGGGTATATATTTATATATATCTTTGTGACTTTCTATATTCTATGACTTTTTTTTTTTGAAATTATAATTATGGAGGGATTCCAACTCAACATTTTTTTTTGGTCTAAATAATATTTACCCACTTTTAAATTCACACGTTTTATTTTTACAAAAAAATATTGGTTTTGATTGATGAAAAGATAAATATTAAAGTTAAAATATATGTGTGGCTCGGGTAAGTATTTCCAAAATATTTACTCATTATTATCCAAGTATTACTTTTTTGGTTTTTATATTATTCTAATGTCAGTAATTGTTCTTGTTGGCTTTAACTTTGATATGTATAAAATTAATTTATAAATAGGTGATTATGACTGCGTAGTTGAAATTGATTAATACCAATTACGACTTCAACTCTAAAGTTACAAATAATAGAGGTTAAATTTACAAAATTGTTGTATTTGTTTTCTTTTAATCCAAAAATATTACTACACTTGTAAATAATACATAATATTGCTGCATTTGTAAATCCACACTATTGTTTGCTATATTTGTAATTATTTGAACCGTGGCCCTGGATAAGAATTTGACTTGTGGTTAACTCAGCTGATGAAACTAACATTATGGATTTAAAAAAAAAAAAGAAAAAAAAAAAAAAAAAAAAAAAAAAACAACCAACTTGATGACAATTAAATACCTCACAAATAACTTTTTTTCCTGTCCCAACTACCACCCAACCCATTCTAATAATAAAATGAAGAATAAAAATAAGATGGTTTTTACAAAAATAGATTAAATTGATAAAATATTTACAATATTAGATAATTTTACAAAAATTAGTAATCATAGTCAAATATATTATTTAAAGTAACATTTTTTATATTAAATAACTAATACATAATACACTAGAATGAGTATTATTTATATTGCATATTTAATTATGTTAAATATTTTCAAATTTGCGTAGATCTAATTATTTTGTAAAATTTGACTATTCAGTACAATTTCTCTATAAACAATATGATAATAGTGGGATTTATTTTGTGTTTTTGTTTTTTGTTTTTTAGTGGGATTTGGTTTTTGGATGATAAAAAAAAAACATTATCATTCAACTGATTAAGGTAGCCCTAACATATTACTGAAACACCATTTGAAAAACTCTCTTTAGTGAGTAAAAGTTATTTTCACATTTTTAATGTCAGGAAAGAATTAAAATTTCCACCTGTCTACAGAACATGTTTTAACATTGTATTAGCTAAGACCAAATTTATAATTTTATAGGGAAATTGATTTTTTTTTCAAACTCTGAGACCATGTTTGTTAGGAAGAATAAACACAATTGACGTGGTTCACTAATATTATATTAGTTAATCTGCGAATACAAAATAGACATTTATTAAGGAGAAGCGAAACATACATAATGAATATCATAATGACTAAAGTTTTAATCCAGGTTTATATAATAGTGTACTCTGGTTAAAACTCTAATACAAATAAATGTTCAATTATATTAAAAGTTTATATACGAAATAAATTCTCATTTTTCATGAACGTAATCCATACCTCACTAATTCATGAGGCTTCACATCCAGAAGATCAAAAACCTACCTCACAAACTTTAGTGTAAATCTTCATATTCAATCAAAGCATTCAACTTTCTAAATTTTCACTTACACACACACAAAAAAAAAATATTATATTTTCAAAGGGTCGTAGGGAGTTAGAGTTAAGTATTTATTATTTCAAAAATTAGAATTTAGTTTCTATAGTTCGAAAAAAGTTAGAATTTAGTTTTTGTGATTCTAAAGACTAGAATTTAGTTTATGATATGATAAAATCTGTAAAACAATCGTTTTTGTTTCAATTGTTAGCCAATTAAGTAATTGAAAATTAGTTATTTATATGTCAATGATGGAATTTGAGAGTTAATAACCATTTGATTTCTTGTTTTTCAAATTTAAGCCTATTTTATCTCAAATTCATGTGTTTCATCCTTCCTACCATTCATCCATCTTTCTTTAAAAACAAAAACAACTTTTAAAAACAAAAACAAACTTTGGGAAGCTACTTTTAAAAAAAAAAAAAAAAAAAAATGGTTGGACTTCCCCTACTTCTTAAGGAAAGATGTATACATGGTAGAAATGATGAAACAAATTGTAGGAAATTTGAGAGAAAATATGCTTAAATTTGAAAAACCAAAAACAAGAAACTAAGGCCCCGTTTGATAACAAAAAATGAGTTGTTAGTATTCTCCTACTTTTTTAAAGAAAGATGGATAAATGGTAGGAATGATGAAGTACATTGTAGGACATTTGAGAGGGAATATGCTAAATTTGAAGAGAATTAGGCTTAAATTTGAAAAACAAAAAACAAGAAACCAAATGGTTATCAAACCGGACCTAATTAATTGAATTTAAAAAAAAAAATCATATCCTTTATACATAATAGTGAGTTTCTACATATTTAATTTGCTAGCATTTATGAACAATAATGTTTTAAAATTTAGGAAAACTTAAGATTAATAACATCTAGAAAATAATTGAAAATATGGTCAATTAAAAAAAATAGCAAATATAGTTATTGAATAATTATTATGAATACAAATATTTTAAAATTTGAAGACATTTATAATTATTTTGAAAAAACAACTTATACAGTCATTTCCTTAACTTTTTAAAATAGGGAGTTTGCGCTGTATGACAAATTTCCTAGTCTGCATTAGAATTATAGCAACTTTTTAAAAATATTGCAAATATAGCAACT
>JBBMEF010000008.1:8525915-8536720 GCA_037832685.1 Sicyos baderoa | reverse complement strand
CACGTTCCTCAGCCTCCTCAACCGATTTCTCCTTGCCCTTCCTCATATAAGTTTTATGAATAGTTGAGGTCCTTACAGAGGGTTGCCAACTCTATAGAGATGAGCCAGTTGATGGGCCTCCTCTAGCGCGAGTGAAGAGAGGGGTTTTGTTTTGAGAGAGTTTTAGTGAGGAGGAAAAAGAAATATAACATGTGAAATTTATGTAGCAAGTAGGATCCAACTTTTTACCATATGAAAATTGAAAGCACTAGCTCGTTGTAATGGGGGGTTTCATAAAAATGAAAATCAGATTTCAAAGCAGCTCTTTCTTGCTCTTTCATTTAAAAGTAAACTATAATGGGGTAAAAGAATAAGAAATTAACCAGAACAAAGCCACTTTTAAATAAAAATAAAGAGTGAAAAAAGAAACAAAACAAAACTCACAATTAGTGGCCAACATTCCATTAGAGTGGAAGTAAATTCTTCAGAGTAACAAATGGATGCAACACTCAACAAATTTTCCCCCTGTGTTTGTGTAACATAAGATGTCAGATTGCCACGAAGAATGTATAATCATATTACATGATCATAGAGTATAGATAACTCCAACTATTAAAATTAAAAAAACAGCACCAAATTGTATATGGAAAGCTAAGGCCCCCTTTGATAACTATTTGATTTTTTGTTTTTGAAATTTAAGCCTATTCTCACCCAAATTTCCTATAATGTGTTTCATCCTACCTACCTACAATATATCCATCATTCTTTAAGAAAGTAGGAGAACCCTAACCAACTTTTAAAAACAAAAAAAAAGTAGCTTTCAAAAGTTTGTTTTTGTTTTTAAAAGTTGGTTGGTATTCTCCTACTTTCTTAAGGAAAGATGAATATATGGTAGGAAGGGTGGAACACATTATAGGAAATTTGAGTGAGAATAGGCTTAAATTTCAAAAACCAAAAACAAAAAACCAAATGGTTATCAAACGGGGCCCAAGTTTCTTAAGTTATTTGCACGCAACTAGTTATATGGCAGGAAAAGAATACGGATAGAGATTTTCCCCATTTTAAAATTTGAAAAAAAAAATAAATCTAAGTCGAGACAGGAAAATGAGTAGTTAAAAGTTACCACATAAAAAATAATTGAAAGGGTAAACAGGATAATGATAAACATCAAATAAAATCTAAAATAACATTAAGTCATAGAAATTTTGAACAATTACCATTATCCACTCTGGGACTTTTGCATCTTGGAGACTGTCACAGTATGGTAGATAAGGTTTCACATCAAGCACTGGCTGAAACAATATTCAAACAGAGCAAATAATCATAACAATCATCACCACAAAAAGTAATGATTGATTTCAAGTTAAATCTTTTACACTGCTGATTGGGGGGAAAAAAAAGAGAAACAAAACCACTTACAGTTCCATCAACAAGATCACCACCAGAGAATAGAATTTGATGTCCCTGTATAGCCTCCACCTGAAGTGGTAAAAGTAAAACAACAAATTTCTTAATCTTAGATTTAATAATCCCCCATTTATATATTTCACTCAATGTTGTCTAACACTTACAACTTTAAAGGGGTATTTGGGGCAAGAAGAATGAGAATGACTATGAGAAAAGACAAGAATACAACTTTAAAGGGGTATTTGGGGCAAGAAGAATGAGAATGACTATGAGAAAAGACAAGAATTAAGAGGAGAATATGAGAGAGAATACTTATCCGTGTTTGGAGGAAAGAGAATGATTATGGGAATACCATTACTTATGGAGAGAACAAAATAGTGGGTATGGAGAGAACAAAATAGTGAGTATGGAGAGAAAGAAACGTGGTTATGGAGAGAACAACAAGTATTTTGAAGGAATGATTCTTAGTCGCCCAACCAAGGCAATGAGAATGATTCTCCATAATCATTCTCATCCTCTTTGTCCCAAACACCCCCTAAGCTTGTAACCATTAATTTATAATAGTAAATGACAATGAAAACAGCAAAAGCGTAGAAAAATCCTTGGTGTGATTGAACCATGTCAATGTGGTCAAGACTTCAAGTGACCAAAATTTGTTGGGGGTGACATTTATATGAATGTATGTGGCGTCTGCCTCAACTTGCAATAATAAATTGACAGAAATTGAAATTTATATCTTACCTTTGCAATGGTGAGTCCGATTGGGCATGGTCTATGTGGAGATCTAGTAGCAAAGACTCCTAGCTTTGCGCCTTTCAACCTTGGTACTTTAACCTATCATTGAGCTGTTCTTTTATGGGGTTTTAAGAAACTATAAGAATAATAAAACTATGAATTCCATTTTTAATGAGCATCAACAGATGAAGAAACGTACTTTTGCCTTGAATTTTGATCTAGGATCCTTCCACGACTTCTCAAGATTTGTATTTAAATGGAAGACATATATAATCCAGCAATGGGAATATTCTCCAAGACCTTCAATGGAAGCTGGAGGAATACGAGAAGAAAACACCAACCGTGCCCTCGCAAGGGGTACTACTAAAGATTGCCTTGGAGTCCCATTCCTAAAATAACCCAACAAAAGCCATTGAATGTTCCATTTCTACACCTAAAACATATCTATTTGTGTTGGAGATACTCACCTTGTCTCACATTAGAAATGTGAGCAGTTCTCAACATCTTTACAAGATATGTAGATTACTTCCATCATCATCAAGGAGATGTTTGGGGGAAGGGGAATGAGAATGATTATGGGGGAATGAGAATGACTATGGAGGAATGAGAATTAGAGAAAGAATAGGAAAGGGAATGATTATAGGGAGAACGATTATAGAGAAAATAAAATAATGAGTATGATGAGAGTGAAAAATAGTGATGTGATGTATAAAAAAGTTGTTGTGGGGAGAATGAAAAAGTGATTTTTGGAAAACACAATTAAGGGGTGAATGATTCCCAGTAGCACAAACACACCCAATTAGTTTTGAGGTGGAACCTCATGTAATCTAATATGATATAAGAGCTCCAAGTAATTATTTGGTCCACAAATTCGAACCCAACCTAAGCCGGTATTTGATCTATAAATTCACATCCAACCCAAACAATTAAAATTCTAAGCGGGTATTTGATCACAAATTCAAAACCTAAGCAAGTACTTGATCCACAAATTCGGATACAAACTAAGATGGTGTTCCCTAAGTGGCAGCAATTGATTTTGAAACGGAACCCATATTATCTAATAATTTGTGTATGAACAAATCAAACAACAATCGAAAAACTGATGTTTAGACTGGCAGATAATGCAATCTTAAACTAACCTAGTAGAGAAGGATGAGTGAATGACACCAATTGGAGTCATAGGGTACGAAGTGTAGTCCACGCTGTCGGGCTTGGGTTCCGCAATCGCTTGCCTTAAAGCCTACAAATACGTAGAAACAAAGTAATCAAACCATCATTAATGGCATCGGTCGGAACATGGAAGAGCGAAAAACGAAATACCTGCTGAGCCCGAATTCGGCCTTTTCTCTCGGCGGCGGTGTTCTTCAACGAAGCTGCCAGAGAGACCTCGAGCTCCCGTAGCTTGGAATCCAACTCCCTCGATTTCCTCGTCGCTAGATACACTGAGAAAAAACGCAAAGCTTCAAATGTAGGAAATGAGAGAAGCTGAGAGAGATGAGTTCGAGGTTTTACGAGATATGATAGCGGAGGCGGAGATGAACGCCAGAGTGACGCCCATGGCGGCCGGCGTCCATGTTGATTCTGCGCCATTGCTCATTATTAGGTTTCAGAGTTCAAATTGGAACGCAGCTCAGCGCTCAGGCGGACTCGATCCGGCAGCTTGGGGTTTATTTACTTCTCCCGGTTGGTATTTTACCGTAAAATAATAAGCATGTTTGGTTTAAAGGGTTGGGATGGAAAGAGAAGATAAGTGAGAGTAAATTTATGTTTGGTGGAAAGGAAAGAAAAGATAAGTGATAATAAAGTATGTTTGATGTGATACAAAGAGAATGATTTAAGTTTTTATTTGAATAAGAAATGGATATTCAATAGTTTTTTTAATATTTATTATAAGGGAAATAATAAATAAATTTAGATATTTATAATAAATTTTTTGATTAAAAATATATACAATTGATAAATAAATTTTTTAATTAAATAAAAATGAATCTTTTTATTTGATTATTAGTACATTTAAAAATATATATACACAATTCTTAAAAAAAAAAAAAAAACATAAATAGTGTGCTGTAAATAAATATAATTCAATGAATAAGTTGATCATTATTATCAATTTTTAATTCAAATCTTAATTTTGATAATTTATTTTTTAGTATGACATTAAAAGAAATTATAAAAAAATACAAAAAAATACAAAAAAAAAAACTATTTAGAAAAAAAAACAATATATATATATATATAAGAAACAAAATATTAATTGAAATTTAATTAAGATTATGAAAAACTAACTAAAATAAATAAAAGAAACACTATTAATTAATCTTTTGACAATTTATTTTGAAAGAAAACATTTTGGTGGAATTAAGAAGTAATGTATAAAGATGGAAATGTTGGAAAACTATATTTAAAAAAATGTTTAAGAAAATTTAAAAAACAATATAGGGAAAAAACATTAAAATTTATAAGTGGGATATTGATTTAGAAATTAAAAGTTAACTATAAAAAAAAAATTATAATTAAAACTATAAGTAGAATTAAAACCTAAAAATAGAATGTAAACAAAAAAAAAAAGTAAATAAAAATCAAACGGAAAAAGAGGCTGGAAACAGAAGTAAATAAAAAAAAAAAGAAAACAGACTACACGCGCGGGAATATCCGCGCGCGTGGATCCCACGCGCTGACTTGTTGAAGGAATAAAAGCCCGCGGGCCAAACAGGGAATAATAGAGTTTGTCAACCCATTCCCATGGATTTCCACGGGCCAAACACGCCCATAATGTTTTTTTTTTTCTTTAAAGTTGAAAAATAAACAATTGATTTTAACTACAGTCGATTGAATAAAAAAAATAAAAAAACAACCAACAACAGTATATCTCTATCCCATCTTATAAATTTCAGCAATTATGAGATTACATATTGTTTAAAAAAAAACTAATAATTATTAATGATTCTCTAATAATTTATTAAGAAATAAAAAATTTATATTCGAAGAGTTTTTTTCTTAAATATAAATTGAGTTGAGGAAGGGATTACAAATATCGATTTCATGGCTCGAACCTGTGACGCCGGTATTGAATTGGTTTACAATAAAAAAAATTTATATTTAAAAATTATTTAAACCTTATAGAATATTGTTAATAAAGAAAACTTAAACAATATCCCTAGATTCTATCATCAAATTATGTATTCAGTTCTCATATTATTTTGAAGCATTTGTATTTTTTTATATAATGCTCGTGTCTCATGATATGCTTCCTCCATTTTTTTTAACAAATTATAGTTGGACGGCTCAACATCATCTTAATGTAATAGTAACCACAATATTTATTTATTTATTTTTATTTTTTTGAGTACAGGTGGGAGAAGGAAATTACAAATACTGATTACAGGTATCGAACTCGTAATCACAATATGAAAATGAATTAACATCAAACCAGATAACTAATCGCGGCACTCATTCGGTATAACCACAATATTTGTAGTTTGAACTTTTGATCTCTATATATATTGTAACAATACTGTATTTATCGTCAAAAGTAGCATAGCTCTATAGGTATTTTGTACGACCTAATAACCATAACGTTACAACTACAAGGGTTCGAGTCCCCCTCCCCCAATATTGTTGTATAAAAAAAAAAACAATACTTATTTCGATTCATAGTCCAAGACTTGAGCTGTCAATTTCTATGTTCCCGCTGCATCAGAGCAACAAATTCGAGCCCTTGAACAACCGTTTAGGTAATCCATTCAGCTACTTCGATCTTACTTTGTTTCTTTAATGATTCAACTTTGTTGTCTGTCTTTGTTCGATTCCATCCTACGTTGACTTCATAATTTCCAGAAGATGCTGAAGCCACTGGGGTTTCTTCTCATTTCCTTTCTCTTTTTTCTCTCAATTTTCGCTCTTTCATCACCAGGATCTGGGAACAGCAGCTTCGCCTCGAAAACCCATTTCTTAGCTCCCCAATTTGCCTTGCACTTCCACCGCTTATTTCGCCATTTCCAAGTATTTGGACCAAGGTGATTACTTTTTTGTTTATTCTTTGATATGAGCCAAGTGTTTGCTGAAATGCTCAAATGGGATATGGTCAATGTGTTGTGCAGAGAAAAAAAGCATCTGAATATAGCTTATGTGGTTAGAAGTTTGAGAATGAGGAAGGGGAATTTTGTAGATGGGCCCTTACTAGAGGAGTTTACATTTCCTCCCAATTCTGTTCCTTTCAGCAGCTGTCATGCTTCTACCATTGTGGAGGTTTGATGGACAAACTTTCTTTGCTCTTCTAATAACTTGGTGCCTGATTTTGTTTGGGAGAATCTTAGTGTTTTCTCTGTGGGTTGAACAGGTTGATAAAGATCATTACTTGGTTGCATTCTTTGGGGGTACATCAGAGGGCGCCCCGGATGTGAAGATTTGGTTGCAGACGTATAAGGTAAGCAAGCCGAGTTTATCACCCCAATTCCCAAATGCCATTTATGTGAAAATCATATAGTTTTGCTTTCCTTGAACGTTGGTTCTTATCTGAGTTATGTCTTGCTTCGTGATGTGCAATGTCAAATTACTATAAATTCACTCTCCTTGCTTGTGTTTATGTTAAAGCAGGCTGTTTTTTTTATGCATTCAACCCTATTTGAGGGTGGACGATTTGAACCCGCTACCTTTTTGTCGTGTTAGTTGAGCTCAGCTCTTATTAGCTTTAAAGCTGGCAATTGATTCAGTATTATTGAGTGGTTAACAGAGTTTTATATTACTTTTGTTCTCCTCATTGATATTCATTCTCATACTGCGTTGCTTACATTCATGTTGGACGAACAAAGTTGTCCCACATTGCTAAGATAAAAGGAAAGATCTTGTACATATAAGGAGGGGACACCTTCATTGATGAGGCCTTTTGGGTAATGCCCAAAAACAAAGTCATGAGGACGATTCCCAAAGGAGACAATATCATATCAGTATTAGGTATTGTGGATATTCGTTATTCCTAACAATTCATTAAAACGGGTGTTACCAATTGAAATCGAGCCATGAAAGCATGGTTGGGGTAGTAATCTCCTTTTATCTTGCCACGTCCACTTTCGAATGTTTTTTTTATGGTTCAAAATTGCAGAATGGCTCCTGGCACTCGCCAATTGTGGCTGACGAGCAGCCCGATGTTCCAATGTGGAACCCTGTCTTGTTCAAACTTCCATCAGATGAGCTGCTTCTGTTTTATAGAGTGGGTCAGGACGTTCAGAGGTATATATTTTCTCTCATAATGGTTTTCTGAAACAATTTAAGACTAATTAATTAATTTCTTTTGTATTTCATTCAAGTTTCAGTGAATTTATTAGGCATGTGGCACTGTCTTGCTGAATTTCAGTAATAGCAACTGTGAGGCATGATTTGAATTCTTGTCGCCTAAAGATAAATTATTCTTAACATATCAAAGATCTCACAGAATTCTTAATCATTAACAGGCTGAAAGGCCATTTATAAGATGTCTTATAAGTGTAATTATTATAGGAGGTTGAGATACTTGAGACCCGTTTGATAACCATTTGGTTTTTTGTTTTTTATATTCTTATGTTCACTCAAATTCTCTACCAAGGGGCAAGGATTTCATATCTTTAGAGAGTATGTAAATCTAACCAAATTTCAAAAACTAAAACTAGTTTTTGGATGTTTTTTTTTAGTTTTCAATTTTTTCGTTTAGTTTTTAAAAATATAGGTAAGATTTAGATATCAAAGTAAGAAAAATCATAGGATGTAATAGTTGTTCTATGCTTAATTTTTAATAACAAAAAACTAAAAACAAAATGGTTATCAAACGGCGCTAAGTTAGTTGGGTTCATAAATTGCCTTCCAATAAAATCTGATCTTGATTTTCTAGGTATGCCTACATAGCTTTTATTTGAAATCCCAGGGAACGTTTTTTTTGACTGGTTAGCTCCATTCTTCAATGACCAACTATCTAACATATTTAATCACTTTTTAAGTGAAAAGTTGAACTCTTAAGCTTCTAAGTTCGGTTTTTTATACCGTATGCTAATGGGGATAACAATCAGATGGAGTGGGTGCATGAAGCGGTCATACGACAAAGGCGTTACCTGGACTGAAAGAGAGCAGCTTCCTCCTGGTATATTAGGACCAATAAAGAATAAGGTATAATTTGTATGCTGATATTGCCACAAATTAAACTGAATTGTTGCTCAAGAAGCTACATTTCTTGATGTTTTATTAGCCAATCTTGCTGGAAAATGGGGTTTTGCTCTGTGGATCCTCAGTTGAAAGTTGGAACTCATGGGGTGCATGGATGGAGGTTATTCTGAATAGTTCTTTAGTTTCAACCATCCCAACATCTAGAAAATGTGGCTGACATTTCAATATCAATAATAACAGGTCACATCTGATTCAGGTAGAACATGGAGAAAGTATGGCCCGATATACATAGAAAATCGATCTCTCAGTGTCATTCAACCAGTTCCTTACCAAACTGCAAATGGAACCCTTCGTGTTTTACTTCGATCCTTCTCGGGTATCGGTAGTATTTGCATGTCGGAATCCACTGATGGTGGTCACAACTGGAGCTATGCAAAACCTACGAGTCTTCCTAATCCAAACTCAGGTAACATGGCTGGGCTACATATATCTGCATAAATGAACGTTTAAGGCCAATGATCGTTTTGTGAGCATCTGATAGAGTCAGGTCCCTCCTCAATCAATTGAGTCGATTCAATATCAATTTCGAGTTGTATTCATAATATGAGTAGGTTACACTTAAATGGACTAACCTCCTAACTACATTAACCAACTAAAGTTAACTACAGGGTCATATCAGCATCTTCATTATGAAAATCCAATCACTTCCCATATGTAATAATTCAATTTCTGTTCTTATATGATTTGTCACCCCTATTCAACCATCTTTGACTATTTTTATCAATAGGTATAGATGGGGTCAAACTGAGGGATGGTCGTTTATTACTAGTTTATAACACCGTGACGAGGGGTGTTCTTAAGGTTGGTCTGTCCCTCGATGATGGCGACTCATGGCTAGATGTGATAACCTTGGAGGATGAATTAGGAAAGGAATTCTCATATCCAGCCATCATCGAGGCTAGTGATGGCTCAGTTCACATCACATACACATACGACAGAAAGCAGATTAAGGTATGTAGATACATGGTGATCAACAGGTCTTTATTTCCCCTTCTTCGCCGAATCGCTCTATTTCAATACCATATAACTTCCATGTTTTCTCTTTAGTATTAAAAGTTCTTAAGCTATGATTATGTACTTGATTGGGAGATTAACTCTATCATCATTTTTTTGGGCAGCATGTTGTCTTTAAACTGAAAAATGCATAGGAAAGTTTAACATCAAACTGTGAAGGGTTAATTAGCAAGGCCAATGATATGCAACATCAAACTTCAAAATCTTGGAATGAAATGCAGAGTGAATCATTGTTACATTTGAGTAATTATGATTGCTTTTTATGGCTTAATCATCAAGATGACTCGATTCGAGCTTTTATGCAGAACTCTTGGATGTAAATGTATCAGTTTTTTTATTTTAGGTGAGAATTGATGTATTTGTACGCGTTTGAATCAAAGAATAAAAGCCACAATGGCTATTTTGATTGGTGGTAACCTATTTCATTCACAGTATCGAATTTGATCTTAGTAAAAATTGGAATTTGACTCGCATCTAGTTTGAGAGCAGTACTACCTTCCATGTAGAGTTTGCGGACTCCCTCCCTCAATTTAAAAAAAATAAACATGAAAGAAATGTTATCTTTTTTAGGTATAAGTTTCAATATAACATATTCATGATCTTTTATTTATGGTGAAAATTTGGTTCAATTCCATAGGCCTTTTACTAGATTCTATTAGATTAGTAACTGGGCCAGTTCAGATTTGATTGAACATTTGAATTATTTGGTCATTGAGATTGAGTGTAATTCTCATGCACTTTCCTTCATTAAAAACTGTATTCAAAATTTATGCATAATGCAGTATTAATCTCACCTAAAACCTCAAACCTAGTGCTTAGCATCGTGTTAAAGTTGGACTATTTAAAGCCGTAATACTAATAATATTTAGGTTGTTTTTGTTGTATTGTAGGCAATAAAGTGAAAAGGTATTAAAAATGAAAAGAGGAAAAGTAATGGGATTATGTAGACTTTTTTTTACCTACCCAAATTTTTGGGTTTATCAATTCTCTAACCTGTCTAGTCATATGTATTAAAGCAATTCAATTTAATCTGACACTATATTTTTGAATTGTATTGAATTAGATTTTGGAATTGTTTTAATCTCATCTTCTATTAAAAAAAAATCAATTCTTTCCATATAAATATGTAAACAAATAAATAAAATATGCATGATACTATACTTAAACTTATGTTAATTATCTTATTAGTACGCATATTATTAATTAATATGCAAACAACATATATTTTTTTTTTTTTGAAATACAAACAACATATCTTATTAATTAATCATTCACACACATATCTATAATATACTTTTCTAAATGGAAAATTGCAAGGAATATGCACTTTTTGGAAATTAATTACAGATTTGTCCACATCTGATTTTATTTGCAAAAGTATTTTCCTTATTTAAAAAAAAAAAAAAATTAAATGTAGAAATACTATTTTGCCCTTCCTTATAATCTATTTTTTTCTAAATTTTCCCCTTTCTTCC
>JBBMEF010000008.1:8493018-8505874 GCA_037832685.1 Sicyos baderoa | reverse complement strand
TTGCCCGCCATGGATACTCCGTGTTTTTTAAAATGAGGAATTTGTGCCCGCCATTGATACTCTATTTTCTACTAGTGTGTTCCTTATAAACAAGGCTTGTCGGACGTAACTATCGTCAGTAAGTAGTTATGATACCAAAATTGGATGAAAAATAACAACTTTAATAACCTTCAAACTTATGTTGTATCTATTTGGAAACCACAACTGCAAACGAAGAAGACGATGAAACTATCGAAGAAGATGACTGTGTAGGTGACGACCTTGGATTAATTAATGTGGGAAATCATGTATATTTAAATACACTTTAAATCATTGGATTAAAACTTAGCATAAATCACTTTCAGCTTAAGTTGTTAGGAAAATGAAGGGATTAGAAATATGTTCCATTGCAAGAAAAGGGCACACATTTATTACATGCATAAACATATGTATAAGCATATGAAGATTAACTAAGAATCAACATTGCTTCATTACTGAAAGTATGTTCCACCCTTTTTATTTGAGAGAGAAAAGATAAGTTTCATTGCTTTTGTTAGATTGAGAATTCTTATTAGTTGCCATTTCCCACTTCTATTCCACTAAGAGTTTGCTGCATAAACCAAAAAAGATTAATCAGTTGTTAAACTTCAATTAAAAAAAAAAAAAAAAAATTGGGGAGAGGGCTTTTATCAGGATGGGAAAACTTTTTCTTAATCTTCTTATATAGTGTTTCTCAAAAGAAAAAAAACTTCTTATATAGTGGATTTTGTATGAATATAATAAAAAAGGAAACAAATTTCTATGAATCTAACTATTTTAGAAAAAAAATTAAATATAACAAAAATCAATTGATGAAAGTACACAAAAATAATGAAATTGGATTTATTTTTTTTTTTATGAAATATTTTTAAAGATTGCAAAAATTAAAATAAAGATGCCACAAATATCTTATCAAATACAATAAAATTAGCTTCTAAAAAAAAAAACAATAAAATTAGGGACTGATTTGTAATACATTTTAAAAAAAGTCCTTCAACAAATTTTTAACTTTTTAAGTTATGATATTATATATATCATCAAGAAATAGATCGTGTTCCATTCATCAGCTCCCACATGTTTTTAAACTAAAAAATAACAAAATAAAATAAAATAAAATGTGTCATTTTGCAATAAAATAATATATTCAAGAAATAGTCATGATATAATGGTTACCTGAAAGCAAGATAGAGTAAACTGCACATCACTTGTTGAGATCTGATGATGAAGAACCATTCTAGCCCTGCAATAAAAGTTTTATTTTAATAAATAAATAATTAATTAATTATAATAAAATGGAATATATTTCATTTTAAAAGAAAACATTAAAATTACATAAACTACTAAGTTATGTAAATTTGGCAACAAATGACATAGCTTAGGACGCATTTTAACCAAGTTAAATTGGAATATCGACTAAAAATGGGACTTTTTAACAGTAATCTAATGATTTCATTGTTAGGTGGTAATCGACTTCAACACCACGATCACGAGTTTGATTATGGAAATCGGTATCTAGCTAGTTTCCTCTATGTAGAGTTTGTTGTTTCCCTCCCCAATTTTTATTATATAAAAAAAAAAGAATGGAACTTTGTTGAACAGTTTGAAAAATGTTTTTGGAATCATCATGCAATGGCTCGATTGGTCAAAGAGAACTTTCAGTTGTATAAGGTAATGAGTTCAATTCATAGTGGTCATCTACCTTTTATAACTCCTTAAACTTTTTCTCTTATTCTCTTAATACACGTATCTTTTATCCAAAATAGAAATTAATTTTTTACGAGTTTCATTGACATTTAAATATTATAAGGTCAGACGGTATGTCATGTCACAGTAGTTAAGGTGCGCAAAAATTGGTCCGAATAATCACAAATAAAAAAAAAAAAAAAAAAAAAAGAAGAAGTTTTCGAACAAAGTGAGATGCGTTGGGCATTTTTGTTCGGTAAATAACTCCTTTTAGAACAAATATTTCCATTAGATATACACTTTAGTAAAGAAGGAACTTTGATAATGGTTTTACACATGAGCAAAAAGCTACAAGTACTTTTTGAAAAACATTTATGATACTACTATCCAATAACTATCAAATCCAAATTCAACCATATTCCCTCCATTTTTGTTGACCCAAAATTAACTGCTAGACACTTGATCATCAAAGTGAAGATTAACAATCAAATATGTTTTCTCAAAAAAAAAAAAAAAAAAAAAAAAATCAAATATTAGGGTATATTTCTAGGTTTCATTAAATCATAAGAAGAGTGCTTTTAAAGACTGTTTGATATGAGGTAATCTTGATATAATTTGAATATTGTAACATATTTGAGTGATATTGAGTCAAATATCAAATTTTAATATTGAACTTATAACTGTGTTATTGAATTATATTGTTGTTAAACAATTAAACTAACACGTCACTCAAATTGATTCAATGTCCTTGGTTTGAGCAACTTAGTTAAGATACTAGTCATTTTGTAACATCAGAATATTTTACTTTTCTGTAAAATAAATGATGAGAATTTCCAATTGCCTAGAATCAAACCATCCTTAAGAAGTTATCCTAATTAAACTCATTAGTCATATTTAATAGAAAATAAAATTTTATAAGATTTTAGGATAGACCTTGATTTGCCATCTAGCATCATAAAAATGCCACGTTCTTCCAAACTTTTACATAATGCTTCCACTGAGATTTCGTAATGGTCTTCTATCTCAAAAAATATCTGGTAAAAAAAAGAGAAGATTTTGTTTTTTAATCTTGCATTGACATCGAAGAGAAAAAAAAAAAAAAAAAAAGACATTGAAGAGAAAATAACAATAAAAATAGAAAAAGAAACCGATTAATGGATAAATACACAATGAAATATTGGTAAAAGAGTTTTGGATTTTTGATAAAATATTAAGAAAATAATTGTCCACATCATAAAGATTCAAGAAATTAGAAATGTACAAAGAATTAGAAAAGTTCAAGAAATGGGTGTGCTTCAAACACTATAAAAAGAGCAAGTGATTTTGAATTGAAAGCAATGCTAAAAACATTTTAAGGTACTAACTCTAATTAAATTATTTTTGTATTCTTTTGTGTGAGAGTGATTCTTTTGTGTGAGAGTGAGACAAAGGGTATTGTGAGTAGTATTAGCTTTGGAGGGAGTGTTTATATAATTGGGGTCAAGAGAGAATTTTGTGTGATTATAACAATTTTTCACATATCTTTATGTTTATAGTTTTTTCTGCGGTTTGGAGTTTTTCCACATAAATTATTATGTTCTTTTTTGTTGTTTTTTCTTTAAATTTCTTAGTTGTTGTCTTCTTATTCCTAGGTAATAAGGGAAGATTTTTCCAACAAGTAGTATCAGAGCTTTAGGTTCATAATTTTGTGTTGTTCACTTTTTTGTGGATTTGTTAGGACGGAAGCAGAGATGTCAAAGTTTACAAGTGCGGTAAAGATTGATGTGGAAAAGTTTGATGAAAGGATGATCTTCGACTTGTGGCAAGTACAAATTTGAGATGTGTTGATTTAATATAGATTATACAATAATTTGAAAAGAAGACAAAGATGTTGTGCTTCTAAAATAAAAATGATTAAGCAGTGATTATGATCCATTAGAATCTAGTGGCGGTTCCAACAGAGGTTCTAAGAAGTCGAGAAGGAAGAATAAAGACTTTGTCAAGAGGGAAGCTTGATGGAAATGAAGACAAATTGATCACATGAAAGCAAATTATCCTAATAGTGCAAGTTCGTCAAATGACTCGAGTTTTGAATGCTAATGTGGTCTCTCTTGCTAGAGGAGATGGTGAATATCTCTAATGAAAGAAAACAAAATCATCCTCATGGTATATCCACTTCGCCATGATAGAGAATGTGATGTCAGTGGTTCCACAAGTTTGCACATGAGCATTGACTTGACAATTATGCAAGGTGTGGTGAAAGTTAGGTCGGTAGGTGAAGAACTTCCAAGTAAGAAAAGTAGGTGGAAGTTGCACCATAAATTTCAACAAAGTGTATCAACATGAGTCGAAGAAGAAAAGTCTTGGAATATGATAGTTCAAGTGGTATACTTTTTATGGTGAAGTATGGTATAGTTCTCAAAGTTGAGCATTATGATTGTCAGAGAAGACAATGTTGCAGTAGAAGATGTGAATTTTTTGAATTTTTGGCAAAATATTAAGAAGATTGTCCCACATCGAAAAGGTTCAAGACATCGAAAAGGTTTAAGGAATCAAAAGATTTAAGGAGTCATAAAGGTTCAAGGAACAAAAAAAAGTTCAAGAAATTGAAAATTTTCAATTCAAGGAATTAAAAAGCTAAAAGAAAGTGATGTGCTCCAAGTATTATAAAAGAAGTAAGTAGCTTTTGTTTTAAGCATCCAGTTAAAAACACAAGCTTGGTGTACTAACTCTGATTAAAGTTGTGAAGTATTTAACTTTGAAAAGACTGTTTATGTAATTGGAATCTGTAAAAAATTATAAGAATTTTTCACATTGCGGAAGTTCTTTATATCACTGTGGGTTTCTTCGATTTGAAGTTTTTCCACTTAAATTTTTGTTTTCTCTTTTGTTGTTATTTCTTTAAATTTCTCTTTATTCCTATGGTAATTTGGAAAACTTTTCCGAGATGATTTTTAAACACCTAAAATGTTTTTTTTTTTTTTTTTGGAAATCATGCGCCTAAAATGACATTCAAGCAAACCCTCACTTATAAAATATTTTTAAAAAATAATAATAAAATCAAATAAAATGCTTATAATTTTAAATATAGGTTATTTAAATACCATTTTGATCTATAAATTTTCAAAAGTTCAAGGAATAAATGGAACAAATCTGTTTACTCAACAATTAAAATTGAACTTTTGAATTGAAAAAATTAAAATAAAATAAATATCAAAGTTTAGAGAACCAAATAGTATTTTATTTTATTTTTTTTTAGATAAAATTGCCCTTTAATAAATAGGTACTCAAAATATATGTTTTAGTCCGTAAATTGATCATGTCTTTGAATTAATAACCTTTATTGTAAAAAAAAAAAAGTTATCAATTGGTAACTTATTATTATTTTCTTAACATTGTTCAATTAATCATTTTGAAATTTAGCTTTGGGAATAAGGGATTCATGCTTTGGTTGGCTATATTTAAAGGAGGAAAAGTAATATCCAAGAGAGAAGTTCTTAGCATCTTCTCCATACTATATTGAAATAATATGCCATCTTAAAAATTTATAATAAAAAAAATAACTCATATAGTTTATAAAGATTTTTGAAAACTTCTTATTTTTTCTAATCGAAAAACAAAGTAAGTATATCTCTAATATAAGATAATATGTAAACAAAATAAAAAGGTAGATTATAATTATTGATTAAAATAAATATATCCGAAAATTTAATAATCGACCTGTTATAGGTTTAAGTATCTCATGCATTTGTATCTCAAAAAAAAAAAAAAAATCTCATGCATATGACACTCTTTTTATAATCACTTTTAAACTTATTATTTTTAAAATATGATTTTTTTTTCGTTTCTAAATACACTCTAGATCAATAATAAATAAATAAATAAATAAAAACGTTTTTGGTTCTTCATAATCACAGACAATCTTAGTTCAAATGTTTTATATAAGTAGAGTTTGTAATAATTATATTATACTCACAATGTTTGTCTCAACTGATTTAGGATCCACCTTTAATCCATTGATTTGGTGTAATCCACCTAAATCAATCCCATAAGAAATAAGAATAAGAAAAGAAAACATTTGATAATTAAAATTAGTGAAGAGTGATTATTCATATAATCTTACTGGCTAGAAGCTTGGCATTGTGATGATCAGTTGCAAGTTTTGGAACATTCTCTTTGATTGCAACAATGGCTGCTGCACAAAGGATCCCAATCTGCCTCATTCCACCACCCAAACTTTTTCTAACCCTTTTAGCCTAATAATATTAAACACAACCATTTCAACAACCAACCTTTTGTTTAACACTAAACAAAGTGCAAATGCTAGTTAAACATATGATTTTTTTTTTCTTTCAAAATTATGTTTTTCATAGAATTTCCTTGGTATTTTTGTCATACAAAATAGTAGAAGAAACTCAACTAGACATTAATATATCGAATAGTATGGACATGCATCTCAAAACTAATTGATAAGAAAAATAGTAACCTATAAAATTTATAAATTGTTAGAAAAATTATTCACTTTTTATGGTGAGATTCTAAAGTACTGCAACTTAAAATTGAAGATTGAAAGAGCCTCGACATCGTAAAACACGTGTCGATTCCAAAATATTAATCCGAATAGCCTTTCTTTGTTCCTACTAGTATCACTAAATAATTTAAATATGTACCTTTGAAATAAAGCTTTTGGAACCAACAATAACAGATCCAATAGGTGCACCCAAACCCTTTGATAAGCATACCTATAATTAATAAGTCAAAAATTAAAGTCAAATATAATATAGAGAAATTAATTGTATTGAATACTCCAATTTTACAAAATAATTACAGATTTAAACAATTTGAAAATATTTAGCCTCCATAATCAAATATACAATATAAATAATACTCATTATAGTGTATGTATTAATTATGCAGTATAAAAAGTATATTTGATTATGGTTGTTAATTTTTTTAAAATTACCTAATATTGTAAATATTTTATCAATTTGGTTTATTCTCGCAAAAACCTCTATAATATATTGTTGTATTAATTTAATCCATACAATAAAGTGGTGTAGAGCAGTGTAAATAAACTTACTGATACCGAGTCAGCCGCTTGTACCAATCGATCAACTGGAACACCAAGTGCCTGATTTTTTTTTTTTTTTTTTAAATTTTATGAGTTTTTTTTTTCATATAAGATAATATTTTTATGTGAGAGAAAAAAGATCCAATAACAAAATCTCAAAAATATTTAAAATAAAAAAGGTGCTCGAATCTCAACACGACTATAATAGTTAAGAGAAATATATATATATTAAAGAAAAAAAAAACTACAATATTGAAGAAAGAAAAAATAGAACATAAAAGAGACTTGGGAAACTGGGTAAAGGAGGGGAGAGAAAGAAATAGAGAATAAGTTATTAAAAAGAAAGAATAAGAGAATAAAAATTTTATTTTATTTGTATATGTCAAAGTCAATGTATTTAGTTTCTATTGGGAAAGTACTCAAAAAAAAAAAAAAAAAAGTTTCTATTGAGAAAAAGTAATTTAATGAAATTTCTAACATGGGTAGATTGATATACATCAGATATCAAATTTTGTTAATAATAGCACTGCAAGAAAAATGACATTTTATAGCTTTTATGTATGAATGACAATCTTTCAATTATGATATAGAAAGTTGTGATGTTTTAAGTATCAAAATATATATAGATAAATATTATAAAAAAACAATTATATATTGATAATATGAGTTTGATTTTTGAAAATATTGATAAAATATAGATAACAATATAATATAACTTATTAAGTAGAAACAGAATTTATATGCCAATAAATGAAAATTTGTTGTAGATAGCTCATTCTACTCTCTATTTTAATTATGAAAACTTTTTTAAAAATATTTTAGATATAATAAAATATAAAATATTTAATTGATTTAAATTTTTCATATTTTAGATATAATAAAATATAAAATATTTAATTGATTTAAATTTTTCACTTAGATTGAAGTTTATCAATTTAATGTGTTTGAATTTGTTTTTGTTATAGTTGATTTCTTTTTCTAAAATTTTGATATCTATTAGATTTTTTTTTCTTTTTTGCTACTCATAAAAAAATGCTCTAGATAAATTAAAAAAGAAAAAAAAATGCTCGTTCCATAACTACTTGATTCCTTCCCTTTCTCTATAATTATTCTTATCATTTCTCAAACTTCAAAAGTAAAGTATAAAAAAATAAATAAAAACAAAAATTTTGATAACCAATTTTTTTTTCTTTTCAAAACTTGCTTAATTTTTAAAAATATATGTAAAAAATAAATAGTAATGCAAGAGAAATAACACCAAATGATTCAAGTTATTGTAGTGAACATGCGTTGGGTTGGGTTGGGTTGGAATGATTTTCAACCCAACCCAAAAATTCGGGTTGATCAATTCTCCAATTCAACCCAACCCAATTAAGGACACAACCCAACCCAACCCTTTATTTTTAAGTTGGGTTGGGTTGGGTTATCGGGTTCATAGATTTGCAACTAACGCCATTTTTTCGAATTCATATAAACTTAGGACAAACATTAACAAAAATATATTGTTATTGCAAATGCGAAATTCAAGTCTACCTAAACTCTAAACCCTGAAAAATAAAAAGTCTAACATTAATAATAAAATAAAATAAATATACATATACATATAATATAAATAATTAAATAACATAATAATTATTATATTGGTAAAAATATATATTTTTTAAACTAATCGATAAATTCGGGTTGGTCGGGTTGAGTTGGGTTGATTTTAGGTCAACCCTTGACCCAACCCAACTCATGAAAATTTCATATTTTGAACTCAATTCAACCCATTTATGTATTCAACCCAACCCAACCCAACCCCGTCAAATTGGATTGGGTTGGTTCGGGTTTTTCAAGTTGTCGGGTTATAGTGTACCTCTAATTGTACTAGCATAAATCAATTATCAAGTATTTTTTTTTTTTTTTTTGTAGTTTAATACTCACAATGGAAGCATTGAAAATACGAGCTCCATCAATGTGAAGTTTCAATCCATGCTTCTTGGCTAACTCTCCAACCTCATCAGTATATTCTACTGAAAGACATTTGCCTCCAGAACTGCATTTTCATCAGATTTTAATATAAAAATTGAAGGAATATATGATAGCTTTTAATAATATCAATAACATAAATGAATAGGTAATCAGATGTGTACAAGTTGCAAACAACACCTAAGTTCAACTAACCCGATGTATGACTTAAAAAAACTATCGCTTGAGTTCTTCACCTCAAATATTATTGGATTAAAAAAATGTAAAAATTATCTAAATGATATGTAAAAAGAAATAAGTAATAAGGATGTTAAGTTTTATAGGAATAATTATAATTTTGGTTTCTATAGTTTGATAGAAACTTACTGAGGTTTGAATGTTTGTTATAGTTTAGAGAAAATTAGAATTTAATTAGTCTCTACGGTTTTAAAAATTAGAATTTTATTTCTATATATTTTGATAAAATCTAAATTATAGTGTAGATCGATATATGGTGAACATGGGTTGGGTTGAGTTGGGCTGAGGTGATTTTCAACCCAACCCAAAAATTCGGGTTGGTCAATTCTCCAACCCAACTCAATCCAATTAAAAACACAACCCAACCCTTTATTTTTGGTTTGGGTTGGGTTGGGTTATCGAGGTCATAATTTGCAACTAAGCTAAAATTTAAAAAACTCATCATGATAAGTAATGTACACAATAAACAATTTCTAACGCCTCTTTTTCGATTCCTATAAATTTAGGACTAATATTAACATAAGTATACTCTTACTACTAATACAAAATTCAACTTTACCTAACTTCAAAACCTTATCAATAGATTTAAAAAATACTAAAAAAATAAAAGTCTAATAATAATAATTAAATAAAATAATTATGCAACATATAATATAAATAATTAAATTACATAATAATTATGTTATGGGTAGAAATATATATATTTTTAAAAATAATATGAAATTCGGGTTGGTTAGGTTGAGTTAGGTTGATTTAGGTAAGCCCTTAACCCAACCCAACCCATGAAAATTTCATGATTTTCAATCCAACCCAACTCATTTATGTATTCAACCCAATTCAACCCGATAATTTAGATTAGATTAGTTCGAGTTTCTCGAGTTGTCGAGTTAGTGTGCACCCCTATATCAATATTAACTGTGTAAAAGTAATTACATATAGGTAAATGGTATAATTTCTTGTCTTTCATTAATTCACACATCATCATTATTGGTTTACTTCCATAAACACTATTTTTATAGTTTTATCAAATCATAGTGCATAATAATTTTAATTTTTAAATAGACTAAATTTTAACTTTTTCTAAATATAAAAACTAAATTCAACTTTTAAAACTATAAAAAGTAAATCATATCTTTCCTTGGAAGAATATATATATATATATATATTATAAATAATATCTCATATGGCTTCTTTCAAAGTTTAAAGATAAAAGAATATAGTTTTTTAAAGTCTATAAGCATAATTGAAACCTACTTTAAAAGTTTTGTAAAATTTAAATCCTTACTTGGCATGTGTATTCTCTAAACAAATAAGCCTTGTAGTTGGGAAGAAGAGCTCTCCCTTTGGATTTCTAATGGCAGCTTCAATCAAATCAATATCCATTGTTCCATCAACCTTGTTCTTGATTGTTCTTGGATGAACTCCTCCAATGGTTGCAATGCCTCCATTTTCCAAAATGTGAATGTGGGAATTGTCCCCAAGAATCACTTCACTCCCTCTAATCTCACAATGAACAAGCACACTTATGAGATTTCCCATTGTGCCTGATGGGACAAATAGCCCGGCTTCTTTCCCCGTCATCTCCGCCATCTCTTCCTCCAACTGCGCCGCTATCGGGTCGTAGCCCAACACGTCATCGTCCACCTCCGCCATCGCCATCGCAGCTCGCATTGATTCCGTTGGTTTCGTAACGGTGTCCGATCGCAAGTCCACCTTTCTACTCACCATCCTTGTCAACTAGAAACTCTAGAGACCATTTCAAAAGAATTTAACAATATATATATGGCAATCTTAATCAACGTGTGTTTCAAGAGAATATAATAATAAATAGATACTCTAATGAGTCAAAGCATTACTATCTCTCAAAAGATTAAGAATAATGTTTAGATAAAGGGTTTTTGGATATGAGAGAATAATTTTGAGGAGTTTTGGTGGAGATGAAATCTTGTTTAAATTGAAAAGTTATGAATGGTTCGGAAAACTTTTGTTTAGATTGAAAAATAATGAGTGATTGTGATAGAAAATACTTGTTTGGATTTGATTTTTGATTTTTTTTTTTTTTTTTTTGATGTCTGTCCCCAATCACTAGTGAGTCTCAAACCTAGGATCTTGAAAGGGAGCATACCTCCAAAACCCAAGTCTTCATCCACTATGTCACTCCTTTCGGGACTTGGATTTAAGAGTTACAAATTGGCGGAAGAAGAAGTGATATTATAAAATAAAGGTTTATAAAAAGTGTTACAACGGTTTTTATGAGAACTTTTTAAGGGCTTTTTGAAGGACATTGCTTCCTTCAAACGTGGGGTTGTCAATCTCTAAACAAACCCTCTATCCAAACGTACCATAATAAATTTCAAATCCGAATTTCAAATCGAAAATTAGAAGAAAAAATTGGTGGGTTACTTTTTTAAATTCAAGAATGCCCAACAACAATTGGTTTTCAAAAAAAAAAAAAAGAATGCCCAACAACATGATGAGATGTTTTTTTTTTTAAACATTGCAAAAAAACATAAAATTTTACTCACCTTAAATATCCAAGATACCCGCTATTTGAATTGAGCTGCAAAAAAATTAAGGAAATTTTTATAGCATCATCTCAATAATGCAATGAATCAAATACTTACCAAAACAAGGCACAAGGAAAAGTCATAAATCTCTAATGTAGATTTAGCTGAAAACCATACTATGGAGAAGAAAATAAAAAGATGATTTCTAAAACCAAAATCGAAATGAATTTCTTTAGTTAGAAGTTACCAAATTAAAGGCTTCAAGCTTGCCACGAAAATTAGGATTTTGTTTGTCGTTTATTTGAAGTGTTTTTGGCTGTAATACAAAAGAATAAGGAATCTAGTTTTCTTTTTCTTAAAAAATTAAACGAATTTGAAGCTCAATTCATATACGTTGATAGTGTAGTTTCAATTATCTAAGAAAAAAAAATGATAAAAGATAGTGTAGTTTCAACTTCTTTTTTTATATTCTTTCCAACCATCTCGTTGGGAAATAAGAACCAGCTTCCAAGTTTATTGCATTGTTGATTAGGTCAACTAATCATATTTTTTCATTTTTAAATGTTGCTTTAGCTAGTCATTGAAACTTGTAGGCCTCGATTGATAACCATTTGATTTTTTGTTTTTGATTTTTGAAATTCAAGCATATTTTCAAACAAATTTCTTAAAATGTGTTTCACCCTTCCTATCATGTATTCATCTTTCTTTCCTTAAGAAAGTAGGAGAACACTAACTAAAAAAAAAAAAAAAAGTAGCTTCCAAAAGTTTATTTTTGTTTTTAAAAGTTGGTTAATTGTCATACTTTCTTAAAGAAAGATTAATATATGGTAGGAAGGAGGAACACATTTGATAACTCGCGGATGCGAGTGAATTTATGACTGCGAATAGAATAAATACTTAGTAAAATACATTGGAAAACTCGTTAAAGTTCGCTCAAACCAGACATTTCTGCGAATATCCTACTTATAGTTTTCTGAGTAAGAAATGATCAATTCTACAAAAATAGGATTATCTAACGTTTATTATGTTGCAGTAGACTATGTCTCCAAATGGGTAGAGGCAATCGCATGTGCGAACAACGATGCACAGACAGTGGTGAAATTTCTGTAGAAACACATTTTTTCGAGATTTGGTACTTCTAGAGCTTTAATCAGCGATGGGGGTACCCATTTCATTAATCGTACACTAACTTCAGTTTTGCAGAAATATAATATTTATCACCGAGTTGCAACTTCCTACCATCCATAGAGCAATGGACAAGCCGAAGTATCAAACCGGGAAATTAAGCAAATCCTTGAGAAAGTGGTAAGTCTCAATCGAAAAGATTGGGCCTCTAAATTAGATGACGCTTTATGGGCATATCGCACAACATATAAAACACCACTAGGAA
>JBBMEF010000008.1:8461791-8475817 GCA_037832685.1 Sicyos baderoa | reverse complement strand
TTAACTTAACATCTATACCAAACACAGTTTAACTTAACACTCAGCTTAACTTAACCTGCTCACCAAACAACAGTCAGTTTAACTTAATCCAGCTTACAAAAGTATGTCTACCAAACACAGTTTAACTTAACCCCTCAGTTTAACTTAACACCCAGCTTAACTTAACCCCTCTTAACTTAACCCTAACCCCTGCACCAAACACGCCCTTAGAGACAGACTAGTTGATTGAGGCTACAAACGATTATGTATAGTTCATTAGGAGATGTTGGTTCAAATCTGTTGGAAAGAACTTAAATTTGAACAGCCTCTAATATATCCTGGTGTCATATTCTAGAAATGAGTCAATGGTATTCTGGTTTAGGAGAGTTTAAGTTTTAATTTTTCGATTTTTAAAAAGAAAAATTGAGACTAAAATGAAATTAACTTAGTAATTAAAATTATAAAAGTTTAGATGGAAAGAGAATGAATGTTAAAGTTTGATTAAAATAAAATTGTACTCTCGAAATTGCCGTTTAAAATTTTCAATCTTTTTTTCGCTTGGTTAACTTTAATCAATTGCAATTTCAGTAAGGTCAATCACTCAATAAATTTATTGATATGTAGTCAAAACTATGGGTTGAAATGATGCTGGTCTTAAATTTTAAAAATATGAACTTCCTTAAAAAAAAAAAAAAAAAAAAAAACCAACCGAAAAGGTAAAGCAACCCCTCTTTGTTTGTCTGTGTGGTGAATGTAATGATTACGAGGAGAATGATTATTTGTGTTTGAAATATACGTAATAATTATTGAAAAAAATAAAATAATAAATATGATATGAGTGAAAAATAATAATGTAATATATGAAGAATTATTGGAGGGAGAATAAAAAGTAGTTAAAGAGAAAAATTAAAAAAATGATTGAACAACGTGATTATGAAAGTAATGATTTTTGCTAGCTCAAATATATGGAATCATTCTCATTCTTATTCTTATTCTCATTCTCATTCTCGGCCCAACCATTTCTTAAGAAGATTTGTCTCTTTATTCTCAAAGGGACAATATTTCCCAAATAAATATTTTACGTGCCTGAAAATAATATTAATATTTACATCCATTTCTTCCTAAAAATTAACAAACATGAGATAGAGACCAACTTTCCATTTCAGAAAAGGTTAATGTGGGCCTATCCTTGTTAATGTTGAATTATAGGTTCTAATTAAGTCGGTAATCGAGCTGTAAACTTGTAATAAATGATAAGATTGGATTCATTGGTTATAGTTTTCATTACATTTTGCGACCTTATAGGGAAAGATAATAACCATTTTTTTTCTAAAACAGCTCGCCAGTTCACTTTTTGTTTGTTTGTTCACTATAATTCATCGAACCAATAAGAATATTTTTTTCTTCATAAGAAAATTAGATATTTTAATATTGAAAAGTCAAGATTACTTATTTGTTGTAAACGAATTCAATATCACCGTTATAAATTTGATTCCCAAAATTGGTATTTGTAAACTCTCTTCTCCAATTTGTACCGAAACAAACTTATTTAAGGGTGGGTACGTATTTCTTTAAAACCACATGTTTTTCCTTTTTTACATTTCTCTTTCCACTTTAATATTTTTCTTTCTTTTTTTTTAAAAAAAAATAAAACATGTAATTATAAAGGTGGGTAAATATTTCCACGGAGACTTTGTATATATAATAAAAAAGAGCAAAATATTTTTATCTATAATACAAAATCAAAACTAATTCATTTGTAGCAGAAAATCTAAATTGAATTATATCCCGAGTAAAATGAGTGATAAAATTTAATCAGTTGTAGACTCAATGTATCACTAATTAAATTCTTACTAATAGAAAATTAGATTACATCATTGTTTGTATTCTTTCACATATAGAGTAAACTTATTCTATCAGCAATTAAATTCTATTACATTATTTTAGAATTTATAGTGCAAATATAATATAAGAGGTAAAATATATTATTCATCGTAAGTTCTCTAGTTTACACTTAGGTAAGTATTGCTATTCAAATGTAAGGTAAGTCAACTCTTATCTTCACATGGAAATGAAGGACCCCATGGTCTCTTTGAATACAATAATCCAAATTTCTCTACATTTGATACAATTTTCAACACACAAGTGGGTCGAAATTTAATATTTCCATTTTCATATCCAATTCGTTGTTGAAGTCTGACAGCAGCAGCAGCAGCTCTTGTCAGATCCATTTTTCTCTTGGTATTTAAATCCCACATCGGTGGTTTTTGATATTTGGGGGAGAAGAAAATTAGAGAAGAAATGGCTGGTGGAGGGTTTGGAAACGGGGCGCCATTGAAAAGGGCTCATCTTTATGAGTACCGAATCACTGGCTATTTCGTTACGGCTTGCATTGTTGCTGCCCTTGGCGGCTCCTTGTTTGGCTACGATCTTGGAGTTTCTGGTATATTTCTTTCATTTTTACCTTCCTTTCTGTTTTTATTAATATTTTATTTTGTAGAGTTAGGTAGTATATCCGGCGATAATAGTCCGGATGGGTACTACCCGGATACTCTAGAATAAAAAAGAAGAAGAATTAATTGAACCCAGTTAGAAGAACTTGAACGCTGTTTTAATCTAAATGAATTGCTCTCGTTTGTTTCGGAGGATTTAGATTGGGGATTTGCATGATTCCTCTTTCAAAAGTTACATCCAAACCTTTTTTCGTTTTGTAATTACTCAAAATAATTCTTTATTTTTACTATTAAAAATAACTATTCATTTCCCGAACATTCTTTTGCAAGGGCTAACATTAGTTTTTAATTTTTAATCACTAATTTTTAATTATTTTTTAAATTTAGATAAAAAAAGGTTTTGACTCTAACTTCTCTATAAAATAGATTACAACTCTTAATTTTTAACTACTTATAATAACTACTCAAACTAATTTTTCATCGGAACTTCATCCAAATATAGTCGAATCAAGAAGTTGTAACTCCTGTCATTTTTCTACTACTGAGTTTCATTTCGGTTAGAAAATGTTAGAATTCTTAACCAAATTCAAACAATCTAAGCAGACTTTTGAAAACTATTTTTTTAGGCCCTGTTTGATACTTATTTGATTTTGGTTTATGAAATTTAAGCTTAATCTTACCCAAATTTTCTATAATGTTTTCCATCTTTCTTACAATGTATCCATATTTGCTTAAGAAAGTATGTGCTCTTTAAAAAACAAAAACAAGCTTTTGAAGCTATTTTTTTTTATTTCCAAATTTTGGTTTAGTTTCTACAAATATAGGTGAGAGGTAATATCCAGGTAAGAAAAAAAACATATGGTAAAATAGTTACCGTAGGCTTAAATTTCTAAAACCAAAAACAAAAAACCAAATTGTTATCAAACGGTGCCTTAATTTTCCAGTGTCTATAGGTTTAGTTTATAAAAAGAACCAAATTATTTGCAAACCAAACATGTTTTTTTGGTTTTGATTCATTTAATTTGTTAAATGTTCAGTTTCCATGGAAAAGAATGATGAATTTTGTGTTCTAAAATCTCAGGTGGAGTGACTTCCATGGATGATTTTCTGATAGAATTTTTCCCAAAAGTATACAGAAGAAAGCAGCTTCATCTGAAAGAAACAGACTACTGTAAATATGACAACCAAATTCTCACACTTTTCACATCCTCTTTGTACTTTGCTGGTCTCGTCTCCACTTTTGGTGCTTCTTATGTAACTAGAAATCGAGGCCGAAGAGCGAGCATCCTCGTCGGATCGATCAGCTTCTTCTTAGGTGGCGTGATCAATGCTGCTGCGATGAATGTTGCCATGCTGATTGTTGGTCGAATTTTCCTCGGCATCGGCATCGGTTTTGGTAACCAAGTAAGAACTAACAAGCTTGTTGTGTAGTGAAATTTGAACCTTCTTACCTCATGTCTTAACTCTTGTTTTTCTTCTGATTTTGCAGGCAGTGCCGTTGTATCTATCCGAAATGGCCCCGGCGAAGATACGGGGAGCGGTTAACCAACTGTTTCAGCTGACTACTTGCTTGGGGATTCTGATTGCTAACTTTATAAACTATGGAACTGATAAGATTCATCCATGGGGGTGGAGGCTGTCTCTTGGATTGGCCACAGTCCCAGCAACTTTGATGTTCGTTGGGGGACTTTTCCTTCCTGAGACACCAAACAGCCTTGTGGAGCAGGGCCGAATGGAGGAGGGAAGAGCTGTGCTAGAGAAAATCAGAGGGACGACGAAAGTCGACGCGGAGTTTGACGATCTAGTCGACGCGAGCAATGCGGCCCGAGCGATAAAACACCCGTTCAAGAATCTCCTTGAGCGAAAAAACCGACCCCAGCTGGTGATTGGAGCATTGGGAATTCCTGCATTCCAGCAGCTCACTGGCATGAACTCAATTCTGTTCTATGCTCCTGTCATGTTCCAAAGTTTGGGGTTTGGTACTGATGCAGCCCTCTATTCATCTACCATCACAAGTGGTGCACTTGTTCTTGCAACTTTCATTTCAATGCTTTTGGTAGATAAGTTTGGTAGGAGAGCTTTCTTCCTCGAAGCCGGGGCCGAAATGATATGTTGCCTCGTAAGTTCACTTCACCTCTAAACCATTTCCATTTAACACGATATCAAAATAGAAAGTCCT
The DNA here is from genome assembly GCA_037832685.1 of Sicyos baderoa. Lineage (NCBI taxonomy): Eukaryota > Viridiplantae > Streptophyta > Magnoliopsida > Cucurbitales > Cucurbitaceae > Sicyos > Sicyos baderoa. The sequence continues at coordinate 8,471,206 of JBBMEF010000008.1, read as the reverse complement.
AATCTATGATATGTGCTACAGATCGCAGTAGCTGTGACACTTGCGCTCAAACTAGGACAAGGGGAGGAGGAGCTTCCAAAAGGGATAGGGATCTTCCTCGTGTTAGTGATATGCATATTTGTGTTGGCTTATGGAAGGTCCTGGGGGCCGCTCGGTTGGCTCGTGCCGAGCGAGTTGTTTCCATTGGAGACGAGATCGGCCGGGCAGAGTGTGGTGGTGTGTGTGAACATGCTTTTCACAGCACTGATAGCACAATGTTTCCTAGCCGCTATGTGCCATCTTCGGTACGGGATCTTCCTATTGTTCGCGGGTTTGATCGTGATAATGAGCAGCTTCATCTTCTTCCTGTTGCCAGAAACTAAACAAGTCCCTATTGAAGAAGTGTATCTGTTGTGGCAGAATCATTGGTTTTGGAAGAGATATGTTGGAAAAGGGGGACAAGGGACTCAACAACATGTGTAAGAAGAGGTTGTAATTGAGGTTTGAAAATGCATATTAGAGTAGAATTAATATTTTGTGTTCATAAATTTCCAGTGCATATTAAATCTATCCAGCCACAGCCAATATTATTCAGTCAACTAAAGGATCTGCCCATTACAAAGCATTTATCTTTCAGTTCTGGTAGTTTCTTTAAAGCATTTATCTTCTGTTCTTATAATCCACTAGTGCAAAACATTCAAGAGTGAAAAGGGTGCAACAACATTGATGCATTTCATATGATCCTTCATTCAATATGGTACCCAATAATGTTTTAGATAAAAACCAATTGACATTCACAATGTTTGGATCTGGATTTACCAGCAAATGAAGTGATAGAAGATACAGTTGACAAGAAATACAGTTTACTCAATTATTTTTTATATTCATGAGCCCGAATTAACTTAAGTAGAAATCATTTGATCCTATAATATTTAGTTGTTAAAAAAATTCATAAAATATTTATTTACTTGGTTAGTAATTAAGAAAATTCGTAAGAAATTAATTCCCAACCATGAATTGAACCCATCACATTAAACTTTTCAAGACTCTTTTTGACCACTTGAACCACCCGGATAGTCGGTTATATTTAAGAAGATATAGGCACGTTAATTAGGACCCCACTCGAGCCACTCGATTGTTAATTTGGACCATTTTTGTTTAGAATGTAGTTTGCAGAAGTCTTGAATGAAGGGAAAAAATTAGTTTGGTTACATGAGATTATTCTACTTCATATGCATAATTGATATGTATAGGAAATCAATTGCCATTCTAAGTAATGTCTGGCAGTTTGTTCCAAACGAAGTGCAGTGCGTATAAATAGATCGAATACTGATCAATATTTAAAAAGTAAAGTTGGAATCATTTAATTTAAAATTTAATCCATAGAAAATTATAATGTAATCTTTATGATTTTAAATATAAGAATTTAGTTCTAATAAAATCTAAAAGTAATCTTTATCATTCTCAATAGTTAATGAATTAAATTAGTGAGTTATCTATGTATTAATGATAATGTCTAAATCAATAATTAGACAGACACATTATATTATTTATCCATAAATAACTAATTGTTAAGGATTACAAATTAGAAGGAATAATTTTTAAATTTTATTCCATCACATAAATTAAAGGGGAATTTGCATGTATATTATAATAAGACAAAAAAAATTGCATAAATAGCAACTTTTTGAAAATATTTGTAAATATAGTGAAATCAGATTTATACACTCCATTATTAATAATGTCTGATAGACTCCATCAATAGACTCCATCAATAATGTCTGATACACTCCATCGATAGTGTTTGATAGGGTCTATAAAAAAAAATTACTATATTTGCAATATTTTTAAAAAATTGCTATAATTCTAATGTAATTCTAATGAATTTCCTAAATTAAATTCTAATTTTAAAATTATGAACACAAAGCTTAACTCTCCTAAAACGATATCGACGTACCAAAGGTAGGTGACACATTTAATTATTTTGTTTGGTTATTCTATTTCACAATCACAAATTTGAATTCGAAAATAAATATTTAATTGAAATGAAGGTTGAAAGTCTGGATCACTTCCAAAAGAAGAGAGCTCCATTGTACGGACAGCACCGACGAAGCTTGAAAGCTGAAATGCTGCTGATATTGCTCGTAGAACTCAAGTGGATACTGCTTCACTGGTAAGGAAATCTCAAATTTCTCTTGATTTCGCCAACAGTTGATTCTCTTCTGTTTTGATCGAAGAAACACGAAATTTCGAATTCTCTATCCCAAATCGCTAATTTCTGCTTCATATTCTAGCTGCAATTTTGAATGTTTTTGAATTTTCATCTAATCCGCCGTCGATTGAGAATGTTACTGATAAAAATGTTTTCTCAAATTGGTGCTAATTGCAGCCGACCACTGAATTGTGCCCTAACCAACTTGAATGATTATCTTATATCGTTCAAAACCGTCAAAACCGTAGTTCATAAGCTATTTGAGAGTTGTTTGATCATTTTGGTTTTCATTTATAAGAAAATTGTATTAGATGGTCCCTTCTAAAAAAATAATTACAAAGTTAATAGTTATGAAATCGGCAATCAACAATCGAGACGTAAAATAGATAAATACGATAACGAGAAAGAAGAAGAAAATAGAAACACGGATTTACGTGGTTCACTAACGTTGTGTTAGTCCACGGGCAGAAAAGAGAACAATTTTATTTAGAGGAGATGTCATAATACAGATCATCTAAACTGCTAGGGTTTAATTCGGGCTTATATATGCGTTCTCATTAAGCCCTATTACAATATGTGGAAACTAAATAGCATGCACTGCAGAAACAGATGCTCTGCGGAATGCGGGATGCGTTCAAGGCATAATACAACAATAGTCAAAACTTTAAAATATTTGCATAGTCATTAATACATTTTAATACTCATTAAACAAGAAAGTATGTGACAATACTCAATAATAACAATGACTATATTTACAAAATTTTTAAAAAGTGACCATATTTGTAGTTATTTTCTAAGATTTGACTAGTCTCATAAGTTTCCTTATTTATATTTATTTGTATCCAGTCGCTGCTAGCTGCTCAATGATTGTATGCGACTGCTCCTAGTGGATGAGATTTTGATGATTGAGAGTCCAATGTGTTCCTGAGCTTCATCAAGTTATTGGAATATTTTATAGAGATTGGTGCTTTCCACGATTTCTTCTATGGATATTCATATTTGTACAAACTTGTTTCATGGTATCAGAATACAGAGGCTGCTTATTATGATAAGCATCATAGTTTCAATTCTCATTGTTTCCCAGTGCTATGTTTATCCTTATGCAAAAACATCTTCCCTACCACTTGATGTTAAGATCGCAAACATTACGACTCTTCAAAATGTCACTAGTTCAAACCATTCAGAAGTCACTGGAATCCAACAAGTTCGTTTCATGGATACCATCATTCACATCGAAAAAACGAAGGAAAGAACTGATTACGTTTCTGAAATAAAGGGAGAAAGAGGATTTGGTTTGATATCAGATGCTGCTAAAACTAAAAGCATGTCATACGAGAAGGGTACAACATTTGAAGAGAGTTTGGTAATGCCAGATGGAAATTTTACACTTGATAATGATGTAGAATTTGGTTATAATCCCCCCATGAAGGAAGAAATTTTAGACAACAGTTACAAGAGAGATGTTAAAGGTGAAGACAGCAACAATCTAAATCTGAACGAAGTCAGAAGCCATATTTCCATTGTCTTGCCTTCAGCTCAAAACACATCTTTCATTTCGGAGGATCGTTTCAATAAAAACGAGGAAGTAATTACAAAGGATACACAAAGTGAACAAGGAAAGAATGTTCCAATTACCTGGAATGGACTCGCGGAGTACGACATATCAGCTTTGAAGAGTCTCGAGATGCCATCAATAACAATCTCTCAAATGAATACATTGTTATCTCTAAGTCATAACTCTTCTTGTTTGAAGGTATGGTTTTCAAATTAAGGTTTCAATAGGACCACTGAAAACAACATGATTCTAATACTTGAATTAGTTATTTTACTTGGTAGTAGAAGCCACAGTGTCATTGGTCTTCCCCGCGTGATCGTGAGCTTTTTCATGCAAGACTAGAGATTGAGAAAGCCACTGCTGTTGTGAACAGCCCAGGAATTGCTGTTTCAGTTTTCCGAAATGTTTCTATGTTCAAGCGGTAATCTTTTCTTAACAACCTTAGCTTTTATGCAGCCTAGACATATGATTATGCGTATGTTTGTCTCCCATAATTTTCGTCTTAATAACATAAATCCACAATATTTTAATGCTGTATGTGACTGATTTTGCCAGTGGGATAAACTAGAGATGTTAGATTTTCATGTTTCTTATATTTTTTCTCTTCTCATGCACACATCCTGGCTGTCAGAGTTTTTACTTATTTACTTATTGAGCTATATTTCTTGTTACGTTTGTTCTTACTTTGAAGTTTCGTTTTCTAAAGACTATGTTCTTTATACTAGCGAATCATAGGTAACAGTTTTATTAGGATGTTTTCAAAAGGCCAATAATATACTGAAGCTTTTGTATCTTATGATCTGGACATAAAGTCGGAACAATTTTCTTCAGTCCAATTGGAAATTGTTAAAATGTGCTATAGCATGTTCCTGGTAACCTTTGTTGTGGTCATTCTAGTTGTATGGCCTGGCATATGGTCAATCCCATTTCCCTTCAGTTAGCTTAGTGTAAAAAAAAAAAAATCCCTATTCATTTCCCTCCTCTTTTCTGGCGTGATACTATGATAGATACAGACGTTAACCAAGATGAAGCATGTATTGTATGTTCCCTTTGCAGGAGTTATGACTTGATGGAAAAAATGCTTAAAGTTTATATCTACAAGGAAGGAGAAAAGCCGATTTTCCATCAACCTCGAATGAGAGGGATATATGCCTCAGAAGGATGGTTTATGAAATTGATAAAGGAGAATAAGAAATTTGTTGCAAAGGATCCCAAGAAGGCTCACTTGTTCTATTTACCTTTCAGTTCGCAGTTACTAAGGAGTGCACTTTCTGAACAAAATTCCCAAGGTCGAAAGAACTTAGAGGAACAACTAGGGAACTATGTCGACTTAATTAGGAGAAAACACAAGTTCTGGAACAGAACTGGCGGTGCCGATCATTTTCTTGTTGCTTGTCACGACTGGGTATGTATTCTATACAGAATTTAAATTTAATTCCAATGCCTTGTTCACGTATTTTATTGCTTATCATGAACACTCTTCTCATTTTATCATTTGAAGCAGCTGCGGCTTATTTGCTTTGTATTATGTGGACATGTTCTGTGTGACCAAAACCCTGAGTTGAGCATTCTATAGTTTAGTTACAATCTGACCATTATGATATATGACTTATTTGAGTATTTGAATAAACTAAACATTCTAATGTGCTTTCATTTTTAGTCAATCTGTTAGATTCCAACATATATTAGTGAAATCGTTTTGTGTACGCGTTCAATTTCTCACTGGCATGTGAAGAATTGCATCAGAGCACTCCTCTCCAATGGAAATTCTGCTTGAGACTTAATTCAGTTTTGTCTTTTTGATGACACTGTAATATGTTGTGCTCTTAAATATTTGTCAGAGTATTTTATATAGTTGTCAAGTTATCATTTTGTGAATACATTCAATTTCAGGCCTCCAAACTCACAAGAAAGTATATGAAGAACTGCATCAGAGCACTCTGCAACGCAAATGCGGCTAGAGGTTTTCAAATTGGCAAGGACACTAGCTTACCAGTTACAAATATACATTTGACAAAGGACCCTGATATTACTACTGGAGCAAAACCTCCTTCAGAAAGAGCTACATTAGCCTTCTTTGCTGGGGGTATGCACGGTTATCTTAGACCGATACTGCTTCATTTCTGGGAAAATAAAGAACCTGACATGAAGATTTTTGGCCCGATGGCACGCGATGTTGAAGGGAAAAGAGCCTACAGGGAGCACATGAAAAATAGTAAGTATTGCATATGTGCAAGGGGATATGAAGTTCATACTCCTCGAGTGGTCGAGGCCATTCTTAATGCGTGTGTTCCAGTCTTGATATCTGACAATTACGTGCCTCCTTTCTTTGAGGTATTGAACTGGGAATCATTCTCAGTATTTGTTCAAGAGAAAGAGATATCTAATTTGAGAAATATTCTGCTCTCAATTCCTGAGAAGGACTACCTTGTCATGCATGCAAGACTGAAGATGGTGCAAAAGCATTTCATTTGGCACAAAACTCCTGTAAAGTATGATGTATTCCATATGATCCTTCACTCTGTATGGTATACTCGAGTTTTTCAGATGAAACCCAATTGATTTACATGGAATCAGATCCTGGTGATGGAAATTGATAATGTATAGCAAGGCCAATTTTGGAAATTTCTCTATTTTAAATCTTTTTCATTTTCAATGACACAATTGCAAGATTTTAGGAAAAAAAATGGATTGAGTGATGTAAAAAAAAAACTCTTGAAAGAGCGGCCGAATCATAGTGGACCACCATGTTCTAAAGAAACCGGGTCGGATGTTCTGATCATCGCCGCGCCCGATTCTCTGATATTTCGGATCCAATTAACCGTTGATCTCTAAGTGGACTGCATCAGCGTTCATTTGGAATGCTTTAACATATATGTATGCAAAATGTGGTGAGATTTAACAGGCTAGGTGGTTGTTTGATCTGTCTCATGAACAAGAATTTGGTTTCTTGGAACTCGATGATATCTGGGTATGTAAAAAATGGACAGCCTGAGAAGTGTATTGGTTTGTTACATGGAATGCGGTTTTCCAGTCATATGCCCGATCAAGTTTCGATGTCAACTAAAATTGCTGCTTACTATCAATGTGGGTGTGTAGATGAAGCAAGAAAGTAGTTTAGCGAGTTTAAAGAGAAGGATATTGTTTGCTGGACAGCCATGTTGGTGGGTTATGCAAAAAATTGCAGAGAACAAATCAAACCTGACAGCTACACTTTATCAAGTGCTGTCAGTTAATGTTCCAAATTAACATCTCTATATCATGGTCAGGCAGTTCATGGAAGATCAATCAATTCTTGCTGGACTTGATAATAATTTGCTTGTTTCTAGCACTAGATGATATGTATTCTAAATGTGGTTTCATAGATGATGCAAGGCCAGTCTTCAACATGATTCTAACTGGGAATGTGATTTCATGAAATGCTATGATTGTTGGTTATGCACAAAATGGACATGATAAGGTTGCGCTTGAACTGTTTAAAAATATGTTGCAAGAGAAATTTAGACCTGATAATGTAACTTTTATAGGTGTTTTATCTGCTTGTCTCCATTCTAATTGGATTTAGCAAGGGCAGGGTACTTTGATTCTATAAGCAATCAACATGGATTGATACTTACTTTGAATCATTATTTTTGTATGGTCAATCTCCTAGGACGTTCCGGCCGCATTGATCATGCAATTAGTCTAATAAAAAGTATGCCCCATGAAGCAGATATCTTGATTTGGTCCACACCTCTATCTGTTTGCACAACAAAGGGCGATATTGTAAATGCAGAAATGGCAGTTAGGCATCTCTTTGAATTGGATCCTATGAATGCTGTAACATATATTCTGCTCTCAAATATGTATGCCTTTATGAATAGATGGAAGGATATAGCATCAGTAAGGACTTTCATAAAGAGCAAGAATTGTCAAAAAATTTGCCTGTGCATAGTTGGATTGAGATTGAGGATGAGGTTCACAAATTCATATCCGAAGACCGGTCTCATCCAGAAACAGAAAACATATATGAGGAATTGAACATGTTGATGAGGAAACTTCAAGGAGATGGATTTACTCCCAATACAAATCTGGTTTTGCATGATGTTGGAGAGAACAAAAAGTTCAAATCCATGTCTCAACCGCTAGAAACTTGCTCTTGCCTTTGGTTTGCTAGAGAAACCTAATGGAACAAGTCCAGATCATAAAAAATAGTCGCATTTGCAGCGATTTCCATGAATTTATGGAGTTCGGATCTATGGTTATTGGAAGGCACATAATCTTAAGAGATTCAAATAGGTTTCATCATTTTTCAAGTTGGAAATTGTCTTGCACAACTGGTAAGGCATAACATGCTGGTGTAGATTGGGGAAAGTCACTGAGTTACAAGGTGAGAAAATGTTGATCTGGCCAACAAGAACAATAGTTGATCGGCATAAGTGTATGTCTATGACCTCTCGGTCATGAGTTCGAATCCTCACACTCCCAATTGTTGTTGAACTCAAAAAAGAAAATGCTCATGTGAGGATTCTAGGACTATATCAAAGAAGAAAAGTAGAGAGTTCAACAAAAGGGTTCTGTTCCTGAAATTTTCAAAATGGAAAAGATTACCGACATTGTTTCTGTTTCTTATATTATTTAAGAAACAAGGAACTCTAACATATTCTTGTTTTTTATTCTCAAAAAGTAAGAAACAAGAAATAAAAAACAAGAACTAAGAAACAAGAAACTGGAAACAGAACGTTATTAAACGAGCCCTCCAGTTCCCAAGTTTCTTGGCAAAGAGATTCTGCTTATTAAAGCATGCCATATCATGTTACAGCATTGAGTGGAACAAAATTTCTATATACAGTATTGTTCAAGCTCAGTTTCCAACTCTCAGTTGAAGGATTCTATAAGCGTTCGGAATGTTTTGTCGAGGAAACCTTATGCAGTATTTCTTACAAAAGTCTTCAAATACCTAACTTTTTCATGTTAATCGTAAGCGAAGAGAAACAGAAAACAAGGTGAACCGACAGTATACGAAGGAAAAAGTATTCAATAAAAGAGGCTGCTATAATCAATCAAAGGTACGTCGTGGTAAAAAAACAGCTATAATGATAGCACATAGTTATTTTATGAGTTGAAGTTTGCATTGACAATCGAAGAAAGGGCTGCAATTCTCATTATTGATTGAGAATAAAACAATGCAATGCTTGTGTTCTTTTGGAATAAACTTAGCTCAATTAGCTTCTTTTCTTTACATTCTCAGCTTATTTGTCTGTATTGAATTCTGTACTAGCCATAAAAGTTCGATCAAAGTATTCCAATTTACGCATCGCTATGTCGATGGTCTATGCATGCATCTTTGACGTACATATTGATACTTAATAATGTCTAGATTTCATTTTGTACAGGCTCTTCCAGCTAAGCTACCACATGTAGCAGAAAATTTGAGGTCTGATGGTTTAAACTTGTACTTTGTGCTGCAGAAAAACATGCTGGAAACTTGGTTGCTAGTTGAAAGCTTTAGGGAATGACCTGGAAAATTATGGTAAATATTTTTGGCACATTTAAGTTACTCGATGATTTCAGGTTCGAAACTCACCTGTGACATTAACTTGTAGACACCTCGTAAATATTTTTGGCACATTTAAGTTACTCGATGATTTCAGGTTCGAAACTCACCTGTGACATTAACTTGTAGACAC
>JBBMEF010000008.1:8445624-8459989 GCA_037832685.1 Sicyos baderoa | reverse complement strand
ATATTAATATAAGAAGTATTTTGAATTGAATTTTTAAAATGCCAAAATAAAATAATAATAAAAAAAAATCTTATGAAACTTAGCCAAGGTATCAGTGCATTTGTAAAATTGAAATTAAAAAATTAATAAAATTAGAGTTTAAAATGTTGTTAAAAAAAATTATACCGTAAAATAGTTTGATAACCCATTCTTAATTTTCATCTTCAAAACTATAAAGGTAGAGGAAGTCGTGAGAGTCATCATCATTTATGTGTATGCGATCATAATCTTCCTTTCTATTTATAAAAATCTATTTTACAATTTTTTTTAATAATTAATATATATTAAATCATTCCATAATCTATAAATAATTATACAAATAAGTATTTTTTTTAATAATTAATTAAAAAAAATTCATGAAAATTTGACCATTTGAAATATTATTTAAATTTTTTAATTACGATTAAAAGAAAAAAAAAATAAAACGAGTAATAAACTCTCTCAAAAATATTTCCCAATTTTACACAGGAATTTCTCAAAACAATAGAATTTCATATTGTGCAGCTGTCGGTCCCGCAGACCCTCACTTTTTGACATATCTTTTTTAAGAAGATATTGAGTTACTAAATATATTTAAAAGAAAAATTAATCTTATCTGTAAACTAAATTAATTAAATTTAATAAATACTCTCAAATAAATTAAAATCAAATATTAATTTCATGAATCGACTAATTGTTAACTCAATTTTCACATAATTTTTTTTTTTTTTTGAGAAGCAATGAATTTTACTTTACTCATATTAATTAATATACTATTTTTAAATCATAATCTCTCTTTTATCTAATTAATAATCAACTCAAATTTATTTGTTTACTTGATATCAAAAATAAAAAATAAAATTATTTGTTCTCAATCCACGTGGAGTAAGTTTATAGACTATAAATTGATATGTGTCTAATACCTCAACTAAATTGAAATTAAACTTCTTATTCAACAAATTTAGAGTGAAATCAAAACTCGTATTCTTCTATTATTCGATCATCTAAAATATCATTTAAACTCTATTCCTTTTTACCATTGAAATGAAATCGAGTATGTGTGAATTGAAATGATTTACTTAAATGTAAAAAATTAAAATTAGAAATTAAAAGTTTTCGAACTAGATCACCATGTTAAGACTAGGTTACACATTTATGTTATCATTTTGAATTTTGAATTTTGAATTTTAGGTGCAATTTTATTTCATTTATGTTGTATTTTATCCATTCAATAGTGCATTTCAATTTCTAGTGGACATCAATTATTGAATTTGAGGTTGTTGACCTTATATCACAATTTATTGAACTTTTATAAGCTTGAAATTATTGCTCTACGGTAAAGCTAAACTTTATTCTTATTATTTAAGAAATGTGGGGTCAATTTTAATATAATAGTTTTTTTTATCATCATCATCACCATTGGATTGTTTATTACTAGAGTGTTTGAATGAAGAGTTAATTTTGGCTCATTTTGAAAAGTTATTTAGAGCGGTTAAAAATTAAGTTTTTTTTTTTTTTTTTGTAAAAGTCTGTTTATATGTAGATTTTAATGGAATAGTTGCAAGAAAAAAAACTAGTTTGAATATTTTTTTGTTATAGAAAATTTAGTTATAATAATTTGTTTGGATGCAAAATTAAATTGAAAAGTTATTTTGAGTAGTAAAAAATAATTAATTAAAAATAAATGGTTAAGAATAAATTATTTTATTTAAATAATTATAAATGGATATTATAAATGAAAAACTATTTTAATGAATTATTATAAATGAAAAATTATTTTGAGTAGTTAAAAATGAGAAATTAGTTTAAATAATTAATATATTTATTTTGAAAAATATTTATATCATGTTTAAATAATGTTCATTTATGTGGCTTAATATGAGGCACAATCTATTTAATTTTAAATTTTAAAGAAAAATAAAGCAAACAAAAAAAATTGTAATCCATTTGAAGCTACATAAATAGGCAAAAAAAAAAAAAAATTGTAATCCATTTGAAGCTACATAAATAGATATTATTTTATATATGATATCGAGACATAATATAAATATTTCTCTTTTTTAAAAAAAATAATTAGTAAATCATCATGTAAATCCTCCCTAAATTTCTGAAACAAAACACCTATTATCTCTAATAACTCTAAATTGTATTCATGGAGATAAATGAGCTGCTAGTGGCAGTTGGGAGAATTACCCCCAATAAAAAAGAAAAACACTAATTTGGGAGATTAACCCCCCCCCCCCCAAAAAAAAAAAAAGAAAAAAAAAGCTTTCCCAGTGAGAAATATCCAGTAATGAAGTTGTCTGCAACAGTAACCTTTTTGCTTCAAAGTCGCCATTGCCGAGAGCAGAGGAGGTAATGTAATGGACGCCATTGAAATCAAAGATTATTTCACTACGGCTTGAACTCGAGCGAAACCAGAAGCTTTCTCAAAGCTCAATTCAGCTTTCCCCACTCCATTTCCATGGAGCAAGGTCTGTAAAACAAAGATCAACTTCCACTCAATCTTCTCTAAACTCTTAAACTTATCTTATAGCTCTGTTTCAAGTTATCGCCAAATGTATCTTACAGATTTAGGGTTCCATTTCTTTTTCCCCCTTTTTAGGTTATATGTCTTATAGATTTATTTGTTTACTTTTTAGGTAACTGTGCAGAGCTTAATTTCTTAGTTTGAAGTTCATTTGTTATGGAGTATTTGTTACCTATCTGCAAGCTATGTCACATTGAAACTCGAAGATTGTTGTTTGTGGTGGGGGTAGTGGCGTTTACTTATGTTCTATTTCAATCTCTGTTACTTCCTTATGGGGATGCCCTTCGGTCTCTGATTCCGGATGATGGGGTTCGAAGATATGACCAATATAACATCCGGATGGGGCGAACTTCGGCCGAATTTACGACGGTTCGGAACCCTCTTACGGTTTTGGATTTGGCTAATGTTTCAACTTCCACCGAGAACAAAGGGAAGTTTGTAAAGGAGGGGGAAAGCCCTGTAGATGGTTATGGACTTTCTGTTAGGCGAAATCGTGATATTGGTTTTGAGCCTGGAAAGATTGTTCAAACAAATGGTGACTTGGAAACAGATGGTGTTGAGAATAGAGTGAATAGTTCTATTCTCCATGTGGATGGCGGGTCGAGTTTTGAGTTCCCGTTAGAGCAGGTCGTGAAACCAAATGATGGTATCACTTCAGGGAATGAGTTAGAAGAATTTGGTGCAATGGATTTAGATTTTGGCGAGTTAGAAGAATTTAAAAACTCATCACTACAAAAGGCTGAGGATACGGATATGACTTTCAATTCTTCGACCATCGTGCTACAGACCCCAGCTTCACCTGTTAATGCCTCTCATTCAGAGCACTTGATACCAAGTATTAGTTCATCAGTCTCAGAGACTAATTCTAAAAGCACAAGTAAAAAGAAGAAGATGAAGAGTGAAATGCCACCAAAGTCAATAACTTCACTAGAAGAGATGAACAGTATTTTATTGCGTCACCGCAGGTCATCGCGTGCGATGGTATGGATGTTTGTGTTGGCTTTGAGTTATTCGTTTTGATGAACATATAATAGGTTGGATGTTAACCATGTTATGCTTTATGTAGAGACCAAGGAGATCTTCCGTCCGTGATCAGGAAATTTTTTCTGCCAAGTCCCAGATTGAGAAAGCTGCTGGCATAAATGACCCAGAACTATACGCTCCTTTGTTTCGTAATGTTTCCATGTTTAAAAGGTAAAATTAGCATTAGTATTCTATTGCATTATTCACCGTGCTAATGTAACATTTCCATGTACAACCTTGGGTCCATGGGTTTTATTTGAGAAATACTTGTCTTCTTATGAATAAGGAGATAAGTCTTCTGCAACTAAGGAGGACTTGCCTCCTTATTCATAAGAAGACAAGTATTTCTCGTTTGGTTTAAAAGAAACCAAGTGGAAAAATATAACCATTTGGCAGATCATCATGGTTGGTCTAGCAGTCATGGAAATAATAAAAGGCTTAGAGGAGTCATGTAAATAATAAAGGGGTTAGAGAAATAGTTTCAAGCCATAGTGGTTACATACCTAGGATATCCTACAAGTTATTCCGACAACCAAATGTAGTAAGATTAGATGGTTGCTCCATGAAATTAATCATGGTGCATGCAAGCTGAAGCAAACACTAACAAATATAAAAAAAAAATCGTGTGGGTTTTTCACTATCTGCTTATCATCCTGTTATGTTTTAAAAAGGATTACAAATATCCTTTTCTCCCTCATTGTATCTTATCTTCCATGACATTGTGCCATTAGGTTTGGTGGAATCGTAACATGTAGCACACATATGAACCACGTGCTAATTTTTTTCAACATAACAGCCAATTTTAACTCGTGGGTTAAATGGGGCAAAGAATAAACCAAAGAGTTCTTAAAACTATTTTTAATTGTTTGTATATTTTGCAATCCACAAAGTATAGTCATGTCTTTTAGAAGTTATTTTCATGCTTTCAGTTAAAGTTATGTCTGTCGTTCTTTCCATTAATGGTATGGAATAATGTCAACATGTTCATAAAATTAATGTTAAAAGGAGAGTGTTAGGATGAACAGAAGAATTATTTAAGAAATAAAGTACTTAATGGCATATTCCCTTCAAATCTTAATAATTTGTATGATATCTAAAATTCAGGTGGAATACATTATTAGTCTGCTGAAAACAGTGCACACAATTGGTTTACTGTGCTGATTTGTTGCTTTCTAAGTTATCTGATCATTTGACTACTTTCGTTTTTCCTTTGTTTTCTTAAAAGTAGTGTTAAGAATTTATGAAACAATAATTAAGAAATAAAGAAAAAGGCAGATAACACAATAATTTACGTGGTTCACAAACGTAGTGTTAGTTACGTTCACAGGTAGAGGAGAGAACTATTTATTAAGGAGATAAGAATACAAATGCTTGGTTAAAATGGGCTAGGAGTAGCGAGATCCCGACTAAGTAATTATAGGGCAACATAGTTCAAGATATCTCAACAAGTAGTTTTGACCAAAAATAGAAAGTCAATCACGCCATTGTAGAGGTCCAACTAAAACTGTTTCTCTGTGATTTCAGGAGTTATGAACTCATGGAGCGCACACTCAAAATCTATATCTATAGGGATGGGAAAAAGCCCATCTTTCATCAGCCAATACTAAAGGGGTTATATGCCTCAGAAGGATGGTTTATGAAACTGATGGAAGGAAACAAGCGTTTTGTTGTTAAGGATCCTCGAAAGGCTCACTTGTTTTATATGCCATTTAGTTCTCGAATGTTGGAGTACACCCTCTACGTGCGCAATTCTCATAACAGGACAAATTTACGTCAGTTTTTGAAGGAATACTCGGAAAATATTGCAGCCAAATATCCATACTGGAACAGAACTGGTGGAGCAGATCATTTTCTTGTTGCATGCCATGATTGGGTACATTCCCTGAAACTGTCACTGTTTTTTCCTTTCAATTTCTTATGAAATTAGGACTATATTTAGATAAATTGTCATGTGTTCTAGAAAAACAAGTGTTGAGATATGCCTTGAATTGTTCGATGCCCCCACGATTAGTTAGTCGGGGGTCTCGCTTGTAATACGGTTTGATGAGAGTGTACTACATAAACTCTCTTAAAACCCTAGCCCCAGTTGATCGACATTTTGTATCCTTATCTCCTAAAAGTAATAAAATTGTTCTCTCCTCTGACTGTGGATGTAGCTAACTCACCGTTAGTGAAACACGTAATTCTATGTGTTCTTTTATGTTTTACTGTTTTTCGTGTGATTGTTGCCGTTTTCATAACAAAAGATGTGTTTGATTACCTGAAATTCACGTATGAATTCACCAAGTCGCTTCAGCAACATTTACATGCTTATGATGCAATTCCTTAAGTCATTTGACTTATGGTTCGATGGAACATCATGTTGTGCTTAATTTCTCATTAGGTTGTTTCAACCCAATCCGATCGATCCTTCTCATCTTTATAGATCATATGGCACACAAAATTGAACAGTATACTAAAGTTAACATAATGTTTTGAACTCTTATAGGCTCCTTATGAAACAAGGCATCACATGGAACACTGCATAAAAGCACTTTGTAATGCTGATGTTACAGTTGGCTTCAAAATTGGGAGAGATGTATCGCTTCCAGAAACTTATGTACGATCCGGGAGGAATCCTCTTCGAGATCTTGGAGGAAAACCTGCTTCACAGAGGCACATTCTTGCCTTTTATGCTGGAAATATGCATGGTTATGTACGTCCAATCCTACTGAAATACTGGAAAGACAAAAACCCTGATATGAAGATCTTTGGTCCAATGCCTCCTGGTGTTGCAAGCAAAATGAATTATATTCAGCACATGAAGAGCAGCAAATACTGCATCTGTCCAAAGGGTTATGAGGTCAATAGTCCTCGCGTCGTGGAAGCCATCTTTTACGAGTGTGTACCTGTGATCATATCAGACAATTTTGTGCCACCATTTTTTGAGGTGCTGGATTGGGAAGCATTCTCAGTCATTGTCGCAGAAAAGGACATTCCCAACTTACAGGACATACTACTTTCAATACCAAACGACAGATATCTCGAGATGCAACTCCGAGTCAGGAAAGTACAGAAGCACTTTCTCTGGCATCCCAAGCCCTTGAAGTATGACCTTTTCCACATGACCCTTCATTCGATTTGGTATAATAGAGTTTTTCAGATAAAGCTCAGATAAAATGTTGGAAATGCCCCATTGAAGTTACGAAGGAAATCTATAAAACTGTAAAATAACTGCACAAAACAAAATTTCTTACTTTCTCAGGCTTTTGTAGTTTCTCTATGGGAAAGATTTCTTTCTACCTCGATAGGATATTGTCAAGAACCTTCAAAATGGATTGCAATTGTGGCTAGTGTTCTTGTATATACATTCCTTTTTTTTTCTTGTTCTTATTGTAAAACAAAACTATGATTATCTGTCAATATTACAGTAGAGTCTCTAATTTCCTTTCAGCATCCTTGGCTTTGAAACTTCAGATTTCAAATCATACAACCTATGGCGGGTCAACGTAGAAAACTATGATTATTTGTGAATATTGCAGTTGAAACTCTGATTTCATTTCAGCATCCTCTGCATCTAGCTGTGAGACTTCAGGTTTCAAATCATACCGCCCCGTGGCTCGTCGACGTAGGGAGCCATTTCCAGGACCACAATGGGGGAGGTAATACTCTTTCAGTCATCATCAACCACATCCATCCAAAGCAATAAATGTTCTCACTCACTGGGTCCATCCAGTCCTTCATTGAAGAGAGACCCACCTTCAAGAACCGCATCCCCGGGACCGGAATCAGATACCTACGCATATCCGATCTCTAATATGGCCACCACAACTTGAAGAACAAGGACAACGTGCAATGGCTGATGATGTTAATGAACTTGGTGGGCTATCATCAACAAAGGGACCCTATTATCAGATATTTTAGATCTTCTCAGAGTCTACTGCACTTATGGAACTTCAGATGATCATACAGGTACCAAAAATAAACTAGAACTAAAATATTAGTGATTATGGGTCCCTCTGGATTTAGTGATCTATGCTGACAAAATGGCAAGACCTTTTTTTTTTTTTTTTTGCTTTGGTGGAAGTTGCTAAATTAGATTTTCTGAATGAGAGAGCCTATGGATAGCATTTGATCATGTTCTTCCTTCTGGGTCCTTCCTAGTTCTTGTCTTCAATACCCATCACTTCTTCTCTCATTAGTCTACATTAAATTTTGACAGATTTGAAGTGTCCCCTTTTGCATTAAAAGATGGAAATTTGCCAGCCTACCAGAGGATTAAGTCTCTCAGTCCCATATCCACCATTATTGAAGAGGGTGAATTTTAATTCCAAGCAAAAGTTATTTACTTTGTTCTCAATGATTCTGATGAACAAATCTCTCTCAATATTTTCTTTTGAGCAAAACTTACCTATACTTTTGTACATGCTTCCTAATATAATGTCTGTTCTAATAATAATAATAATAATAATAATAATGTCACCTTAGTATTGTGGCATTAATCAAATCATCATTTTTATATGTTGGGAAGTATGTAGAAGTATATGTGGTTTTTTTTTTTTTTTTGCCAACATGAGCAGTTGATCAGCGACATTAATGTATACACAATAACTTAGTATAAATTGGGGGAGGGATTACAATACCGATTCTCTCAAGGTTCGAACCGTGACGCTGGAGTTGAACTAGTTTACAACCAAACAATGAAACCACTACGCCACTGACATTTTCAATATGTACACACAATAACTAAGAAGTCAAGGGTTCGAATTCCCCTACCCCTATAATCTCAAAAAAAAAAAAAAAAAGTATATGCTAGTTTTTCTATTTTCTTTTAAACTACAAAGGATGAAAACTAAGTTTGCTGCTTTTGACGGCGACGGCTCGCAGGACCATATTTTGTTGTAAATAAATGCATAATTGACTATTGAGCTACCATATCTGTCCACTTTCTTTATTTAAAATATTTGCATAATCTATGAAGGAAGAATAAAATTTTGTGCTTAAATTATAAAAAAACTTGCAATTAGTTAGAATTTAGTTTCTTTTTTTGTTAGTACATTAGAATTTAGTTTCAATCCTTTAGAAAATGCTACGATGGGAGGTGTCCCGGATATAGAGAAGCAAAGTTATAAGTTTTGAAATCATAAAAAAAATGTTTTAATTTAGTCATAAATTTTTTTAAAAGCAGAATTTAATTTTATTGTTTGATCAGATCTAAAAGGTAGTTCACTTTAGTAATCGTTAACTATACGTGTAAAAGATTGATTTTTGTATTCAATCTGAAGTCAAAGTTAATTGACATCTTTATTATTGACACATGAATAGTTTATTTCAATATAATTAATCTATCATTGATTACCTATGTCAAAAAGTATTCTTTTAGGTTTTATCAAATTATATAAATTAAATTCTAAATTTTGAATCATAGAGATTAAATTTTAATTTTTTCTATTGAAACTAAATTATAAAAATTAAAATAATTATTATGGAGTCTTAAGAATTAAGAGATGATGTGTTCAATTTTTTATAATTGCTTATGTAGAGATTAATTTTTTACATCTTCTCGTGACAACAATCAAGGTACGTGCAAAGCTTACATGAACAGTAACAAATTCAAAAATCTAACTTTTAACGCCCCGGTTGATAACCATTTGGTTTCTTGTTTTTGGTTTTTCAAATTTAAGCCTATTTTATCTCAAATTTCCTACAATCTGTTTCATCATTTCTACCGTGTATACATCTTTCCTTAAGAAAGTAGGGGAAGACCAACCAACTTTTAAAAACAAAAAAAAGTAGATTCTCAAAGTTTGTTCTTGTTTTTAAAAGTTGATTAGTATTCTCCTACTTTTTTAAAGAAATATGGATAAATTGTAGGAATGATGAGGTACATTGTAGGAAATTTGAGAGAGAATAGGTTTAAATTTGAAAAACCAAAAACAATAAACCAAATGATTATCAAACGGAGCCTAAATTATAAGGATGAAATTTACCGAAAATTTTAATATCAAAACATTTTGTAGCTATTTGAAAGAACATATGTCTGTTCTGTGACTTCATTATCGTTTTCTTCAAAATCTCTACCATATTTAGAAATTACGTTTTTTTGATACTTTGTGTATATAAATATATGGAGACAGACACATTTTTGAAAGTGTAAATTAAATTACAAAATAAAGAAAATTTTACCAAACAAGTTCATGTTTACAATGTATAGAATAAAAAAGTATTATATTCCATGATTGATCAATTATCGGTTGGGTAGTGATGATTTAGGAAGTGAAAATGAAAGGTGAAATGAGGTTCAGGTTGGATCAACAAAGTCAAGCCCTACTAGAAACAATGACATATGGTAGACCATAGATTCAAACTTATATTTTGTCTAAATATGTCTAAACTAGTTAAAACCAAAATAAAGTTTTTTTCTTTTTAGATTTTTTAAAATGGTACAATACCAGCATTTTTCAAGTGATCGCGTACCTTAATATTATTCTCGTTCAAACACACTTAACTATAAAATGATGATAAATCTGATATATTAGTATTGACATTATCGTATCCAAAAATAAAATATTCAAATTTATAAGAATTATAAATGAACGTTATATATTAGTTAAGGTAATACTATCGTTGTTAAAATGAGTTAAAAGATAAATTATTTGAAAGTAATAAAAGAATAAAATAGCTAACCAACGCAATAACTCAACGACATCAATATAAACTTGAAGATATGAGATTATAAGTTCAAGTCTCCACACCCCAAATATTGTAACTTAAAAAAATGAAAAAAGTAAAATAAATTGAGTAAAAAAATTGAGTAAAAGAAAAATCTCATAAGCATGGAGGACACGTGGTTTCCATGTGATGTAGATGGAACCATTGAGAACTTGGATTACAAGAAGGGGTTTTTGTATGAATAGACCAAATTAAAAAAGTATTTACAATATTAGGCAAAAAATATATATATTTAACAAACATAGTCAAATATATGGTATAAGTAATACCTTTTATATGGTATAATTAATATTAATATTTTAATTATATTATATGATGAATATTATTTATCTTGTATATTTAACTATAGATGTCAAATATTTTTAAATTTATCTTAATTGTAATTATTTTGTGAAATTGGACTATTGAATAGAATTTCCCTTAAAAAAATGTTTGCATAGCTAGGGAATGAAAATAGAGAAGAGAGAGAAATTGGGAGGGAAAAAAAAAGATGGCTCCACATATTAAATGGATCATAGGGTTGGATCCATGACCTAATGGGCTAGTAGTACTATTTCAATATTGAAGCTCCAATCACCATCCACATTAATATCTTATATAATCATGAAATAAATGTTTGTATGTTTTCTATTTTTCAAAGGCTTTGAAAATTATGTTTTCTTAATGAAATACATTTATTGTGTATGTATTTCTATACTTTATGAATTCAAGCATTGAATTGAGTAATATGATTTTCTTATCGTATTCTCTTCAGTAAATATATGATCTCCCGATTACAAATATATATTATATCAATTTTTTGTTGACATTAATATATTTTATATCTATGATGTTATTGACAATCATATTTATAGGGATTTTGCGTATATAATCATTAAAAAATATATATATTATTACGTGTATAGCACAATTCTCAAATCAACTCATATATAAAAGGGAAATGGGACTAGTTGAGATTACTAAAAAGTCCACGCATGTCATCCTTATTTAGTGGCCAGTTGATTTTTAGCACTTATAAAAATGAAAGATTTCCATAACTTAAAAAACCGATTGATTTCTATCATTACAAAAAATAGATCTCTATCACTTAAATCTGATTAAAGAGAATAAAAGTTGATAATTAACAATTTTAACTTCATGAACTTGTAATCTTGGTCTAAGGTTATAAAGTTGTAGTTTTTAACTAAATGAAATAAATTAGTTGTTGATGAATTGAAGTCAATATTTTATATATAGCTGAAAAATGGGGGAGCCATAATAAAGTGACCTAAAATGCCTACGTTTCAATTAGTTCTCAGTTGATAGATTCAACCAGCTCTCAAATGATAGAATCAATCAATTTTTAGTTAATAGATTCAATTAGTTCTCAACTCGTTCAATCACTTTTTTTGTTTTAGGTTTCTATCACACACACGTTTCATTGTTGCTATATAAGAATTCTTTCACATGCATGTGTAACGACTTCGCTACGATTTTCTTCAATCGTTTAAAAAACAACTTCACACACTTTTCACAATTTTAACGAGTATTTCAATCGATATGTTTTTGTTTTACTTAAACTCAGTTTACACGACTTATTTTGTTTCCTCTATTTCAAGTGATTGCATGTTGATATTAGGTTTGTATTGAGTTGATTACTTCTCTATTCAATTGATTTTATTCTATCAATAAGTACTTGTTGCATGTTAGGTATCTTTCATATTGTATCGATTTCAAGCTTCAATCACTATGTTTCATGTTTCAAGTTCAATCACCAAGTTTATACTGATGTTATTGATACTATATCTTTATGAATTTTAGGTATCTTGCATGTTTCAAGTTCAATCACTATGTCTTCAATCAGTATGTGTATGTTCATGTTTCAAGTTCAATCATTATGTAACTATTTTTTTTTTTATGATTTGTAGGTATTTTTCATATTTTTTGTTAAATTACTATGTACTTTTAAACAATTGATTGATTTCTATCACTTAAAAAATTGACTTTCTATCCGTTGGACTAGTTGACTACTATCAGACTTTTAAGTGATAGAAGTGTTATGAAAACGATAATCACCAATCGATTCGGAGACGTAAAACAGAGAAATACGAAAACGTAAAAGTAGAGAAAAGCAGAAATCAACACAGAGATTTACGTGGTTCACTAATATTGTGTTAGCTAATCCACGGGCGGAGAGGGAGAACAGTTTATTCAGAGAGGAGCGACGGATCACAGAGTATAGAGTTTACACAAAGAAAACTAAAGAATGTCATAATCGGTTATGGTTTAATTTTGGGCTTATATATGCGCCATCGTTAAATTCTAATTACAGAATGCGTAAACTAATCAGATGCGGATGCAGAACAGATGTTGATGCGTTCAAGGCATATATGCGACAAAAAGTCAATCAAATTAATTGTTGTTAAATTGATTGACTTCTATCAATTCAAAAACGGATTAACTTCTATCATTTGAACCGATAGAATTCAATATGATTGAAAACAAAAAACTTGAGGTTGGTGTATATGAAATTTCTCAAGTTCTCTGCTTTGATTATGATCATTCAGATTTCAAAATTGATTATGATTAGTTTCATCAAAATAGACGGCGAATTGCGATGAATCTCAATCTATTAGGCGACGGTGCAGCCGCGGATGGAAAAGAACAAATTTGTGCTAATTTGAAAGATTTCTCTCCTTGAGAAAAAAAAGTCATTGTTGTAGCACAAAATCATATAAAAAAAGTCATGGATTTCTTTTAAAATTTCGCTACATATAAAATGTCTTTGATGGAAACTGCCACTTATACCAATTTCCTCCTATTTAATCTACCAATAAAATTGGGAGATTTTGCATGTACAATAAAAAAAAAAAAAAAAAAAATATTTTTATGTATATATAAAATCAAAATTAATTCATTTTTGTAGCACAAAATCTAAAATGAATTATATCACTGGGTTGAGTTCTACTTACGAATTCATTTTATCATTGATTAAATTTTATTATTAATAAAAAATTAAATTTTATCATTCATAATTTAAATTCGTGGTAGACTCATTCTAACACTAATTGAATTATATCACTCTTGATTAATTATTTTTGAAACTATATTGCAAATATAAGACAATAGGAGGTAGAATGTGCTCTTTGGGATAAATTCCAATAAACTTTCTACTAATGGTTTCAAAATTTTGTAAAAATAAAAAAAATAGAAATATAAGGAAAAAGAACAATATTAACATGGACAATATTAGTCCGCCATTTTCAACATACTTAAAAGTTCGATTTATTGTTTAGTTTTATTATTTGGTTGTAAACCAGTTCAATATCAGCGTTACAAGTTCAATTACTGTAATCAGTATTTGTAATCCTCATCTCTCAACTTGTACTAAAGAAAAACATGAATAATACTAGTCTGTCATTTTCAACATATTTAAAAATGTACAGAAAAGAATAGTAGTCTGATAATTTCATTATCGGGTGGTAATTCAATTCAACACTATTGCGATTTTGAAATTTAATTTTTAACTCTCATCTACAAAAAAACAATAATACTTTCTTTGTAAGCTTTGTATTTCTCCTCCCACTTGTACTCAAAATATATATGATTTATTTCAAAATATCTGCATAAAAATTTAGGAGTTGTTTATTCCCACGATTTTAATCACTGGTTGATTAGTGGGAAACAAAAGACAAATTCTTTCCTAATTTTGACTTTTAATTTTAAATTCCTGTTTTATTTTTTTAAAGTAATAATATATTAAAATCCTAATTATTTAGTCACCATTGAGTATATTTTATTATTTTGTTTCGGGAAATCACCATTTCTATTTTATTTATTTTTTGAGAAGCAATCACCATTATTTGAGAATATATATATATTTAATTAATTAAAAAAAATTAGAGTTCAATTTTCCTAGTTTCAAAAATTTGAATTTAATTTTTATGATGGAAGAAATATAGAAATTAGTATTTATAATTTTAAAAATTAAAAATTTAATCTCTATAATTTGATAAAATCTAAAAAACAGTTCTAGTTGAATCTAATCATTAACTATACTTGAAAGTTAGTTATTCATATATTAATGATAAAATTATGAATTAA
>JBBMEF010000008.1:8434163-8445524 GCA_037832685.1 Sicyos baderoa | reverse complement strand
GTGATTGATATAGCAAAAAAATTATATCATTTATCCATTAATAATGATATTTATGTATTTAATACGTCAACGATTATAGTGATTGATATAGCAAAAAAATTATATCATTTATCCATTAATAATGATATTTATGTATTTAATACGTCAACGATTATGTACGACAAAAATTATATTTTAGATTTTATAAAATTATAGGGACCGAATTCTAATTTTTAAAATTTAATGGGCTAAATTAATTCTAATTTTTTTAAAACAGTATAAACTAAATTCTATATTTTTCTTCAAACCATTAGAGTCAAAGTACTCTAAAATTTGAAACCTGAGAACTAAACTCAAAATTTCAAATAAACTTATATTTTTCTTTTTTTTTATGTACTAATAGATGTCTCTTCTCAATTTATTTGAGTTGGCTAATTTGGCTTCTAAAACGAAGTATAATGTAAACATATTTATCCTTTTAGAGCTCATTATTTCTATTTGGTAATAAATATTTATTTGATAACCCATTAAATCTCACATGAAATTGGATTAAGTTTATCACTTAATCACTTCTAACACTAATCTTAATTAATTACATGAATTATGGTTAATATCAATTTTTAAATAAATGCTTAAGACCTCGTTTGGTTTTTTGTATTTGGTTTTTGAAATTTAAGTCTACTATAATAATTTTATCTTGTCTTTTACTTACTTGAATATCTACATCTCACCTATATGTATAGAAAGCAAATAAAAAATTAGAGAAAAAAAAAAAAGTAAATTTCAAAAACTTTTTTTTGTTTTTAAAAATTAATTAGTATGTATATACTTTATTAAGAAAAAATAGATATATGTATGAAAGGTAGAACATATGGTAGAAAATTTAAGTAAGAATAGACTTAAATTCTAAAAACCAAAAATAAAAAATCAAATGATTATCAAAGTCTAATTATTTTAGTTACCATTAACTCTTTCACTCTATTTTATTTATTCTTATTTTTATTTTGCACAATTCAAACATCTTGTAATGGTCTTATTGGATTAAAGTTTTAATAAAGTTTTATTTTATTAAATTAGAGGATTAGAATATATGATTTTTTAATTTTTAACAAATTCAAGATGTCAAAAACTAAAAAATAGTTTTTTTAATCGTTGTTTTTTGAATTTGTGTTAAGCATGTAAATTTTTTTAAGAGAAAGATTTAAACAAATATTTATAACTTTGAAAATAAAATAAAATAAGTGTTTTGAATAAAATTACCACTCTTTTACTAAAATAAGTTAAATTACCTGTAAGACCTTAATTTCCATTTTGTTTTCAAACTTTCACATAGTTTAATTTCTTAGACTTTTATTGTTTAAAAAAAATGTTGACTTTTATATTATTCAATTTTTAGGGTATTACTGCTTAATCAAAATCGTGACTCTTAACAAAAAAGAAAAAGAAAATCAAAATTGTAACTGTGATGTTAAATTTGATTGACACAAAATAATAAATTCAACAGAATTTTTTTTTTTAGGAATCCTTTCGGTTGAATTAGTTTTTCTTATTATTTGAAGATCTATTTTAAATTTTAATAATTTAAAAAATTAATCTCAAACTAACAATAAGAATTAATTTTAAAATGTGAGGTAAGTATATATCTAAATTAGTTAAACATTACGTAAAACTAAAATGGAAACTAACGTACTCAAAAAAAAAAAAAAAAAAGGAAACTAACAATAAGAATGAATTTTAAAATGTGAGATAAGTATATATCTAAATTAATTAAACATTACGTAAAACTAAAATGGAAACTAACGTACTAAAAAAAAAAGTAAACAAACAATAAGAATTAATTTTAAAATGTGAGGTAAGTTAATTCATGTAATTTAAAGTGCTTTCCATTTGCTTCTCAAAAAACAAAAAGGTGCCTTCCTTTTTTTTTTTACTGTCAAAAAATAATAAAATGAAAATCACTTTTTTTAGGGAGTTTTTCTATATAATAAAAATGAGCTAAAAAATTGTATATGTAATACAAAATTGAAAATAATTGCAACTATGACACAAAACTGAAAGTAATCAAGTGATTGAATTCAATGGCTTTCGATTGATTGATTCAATCGACTAAAGGTAATGAAGTTCAATCATTCAACAAATTGATTGAATACAATTAAATATTGTTGATTAAGTTTAATCATTCGAAATTTTGTTATAAACTATTTTTTTTTGATAAAAATGTGTATAATTTTAATAGATGCTCCTAAAATTGTTATACATTATAAATTCTCTTTTTTTATTAGAAGCAAAAGAAAAGTACTTTAAATTACATGAATTAACTTGATATTTAAATTATAATTTTAATAAATATAATTTTTAGAAGTAAGAGAAGGTATTATAGGTATGGTTGTGAAAAAAATGGTTCAAATATGAGAGCATATGTTTGGTAATGGCGTGGGAATTAAATGTGTCTCGAAATGTACATGATTCTAGTACTAGATTTGCTCTACCCAATTTAATGTGAACTTTGAGATCCCAAATAATTAATGTTTAAAAAGAAAAAAATTGACTCTTTTTTTATTTTTTTTATTATTATTTTTTTATTTTTAAGATATGCTATTGTAATGGGCTATGGCTGACTTCAAATACCATGTGAATATATAATTCCGTTATTAAAATCAATATTCAATTTAGGGATCAAAAAAATATTTATCACAAGCTAAATACTCAACTTTGAAATTTGTGTCAACTTATTTAGTTAATTTGACTTTGCTAAAGTGTGTTGAAAAGTTCCAATCGGTGTGTATTCGACACAAAATTGAAAGTTCAATCTTTATTAGAAATAATAATAATTGTAAGTATTTAGAAACTAAATATATAAAAATCAGTAACTAGGCTCCGTTTGATAATCATTTGGTTTCTTTGTTTTTTGTTTTTCAAATTTAAGCCTATTTTCTCTTAAATTTCCTACAATTTGTTTCATTCCTTCCTACCATGTATACATCTTCCTTAAAAAAGTTGGAAAAACTAATCAACTTTTAAAAAAAAAAAAAAATAGCTTTCCAAAGTTTGTTTTTGTTTTTAAAAGTTGGTTAGTATTCTCCTACTTTCCTAAAGAAAGATGGATAAATGATAAGAAAGATGAAGCATATTGTAAGAAATTTGAGAGAAAATAGACTTAAATTTGAAAAACCAAAAATAAGAAACCAAATGGTTATAAGACGGGGCCTAAAATTTGTAATTTAACATTTATTTTAGGTTATTGTTTGGGAGACCAAAACTACTGCAACCATTTAATCAATACCATGCTTTTCAATAGTTCTGATTTATTATATATGCTTCTTCTCTTGGACCCCTTTTCACTATTTAATTAATTCATTACCCTCTTTTTCTCTCTCTTTGTTTTTTACTTGTGTGTTGTGAAATTATTTGATTAAGACTATACAATATAATAATTTGTCGTTTTTTAATGATATTGTGAAAGATTAGTTTCTTATGCTAATCGATGATGTTTTTGTTTTATTATTTTTTCACTTTTTGAAAATCATGCTTTAATTTATTCAAAAAAATAATAACAAATCATGCTTTAACATTTTTCACCTTGTTAATTAGCATTTCCTCGTTGTTCTACCGTGTGTATTTTAATAAAATAAATATTTATTATTATTTTTTGAAACTAAAATCGTGAAAACCACCTACACCTTTTTTTTTTTTTTTTTTTGTCTGGGACGCATTGATGCCCCGCAATCCGCATCAACATCTGTATTCGTGCGCGTTTTTCTAATTAAGTTTACGCATCTGTAATTAGGATTTAATGAGGATGTATATATAAGTCCAAATTAAAACTCAGCCGTTTAGAGTTGATCATGTTTTCATTCTGTAATCTATAATCCGACGCTCTTCTCAATAAACGTGTTCTCCTTCTCCGCCTGTGGATTAGCTAACACAACGTTCGTGAACCACGTAAATCCTTGTGTGTGATTTCTGCTCTTCTCTTCTTTTACATTTCACATTTATCTATTTTACATCTTCAATTCGATTGGTGGTTACCAATTTCATAATTTTTTTTTTTTTTACATAAATGGTTGTATCTATGCGCGAAACTTTTGAGAAAAATAAAAATATTTTAGAATTATTATAATGAAAGAAAATCAAATGTATATTAGAAAATACCATTAAAAAAAAGTAGTGCAATATATAAAATAGTAACCAATTAAGTTACGAGTTCGAGTTGAATTTAAAATAAATAAAAAAAATATATATTACAAAAGTTATCAGGCAAACAAAAAAAATATAGTTTTCAATTTTTATACATAAATTCTCTAAGAATCACAAAAACAATAAGCAATTTTCTTTTAAAGAGCAAACTAAACAAAGAAGACATAAAGTATAAACAAACCATTTACTAGTAAAAATAGAATTCTAGGTTCATCTTCAAGCTATTTTCTAGGTTCATCTTCAAGCTATTTTCTTGAGACTAGTTTTAGATACAAAAAAACTAAAAACTAACAACCAAATTTTAAGGTCGTGTTTGATAATTTGATTTTTTATTTTTAGTTTTTAAAATTTAAATTTATTTTTATTTAAACTTTCTACAATGTGTTTACATTTCTTATAATATATTTATCTTTTTTTAAAAAATATAAAAAGAAGTTAACTAACTTTTGAAAACAAAAACAAACTTTTGGGAGCTACTTTTTTTATTTTTAAATTTTAATTTAGTTTATATAAATATAAGTAAGAAGTAAATATCAAAGTAACAAAAAAACATATAATAAAGTAATTATTGTAGGTTCTTGTCTAAAAAAAATTCAAAAACAAAAAATAAAAAAAAATCAAATAATTATCAAATGGGTCTACAAGGTTAGAAAAAAAAAACTATGGCCTACTTAAAATATTTTTTTATAAAATTAACAAATTGGCGTGTTTATGATGATAAAAATAGGGTAACTATCTTAATTTAAAATATATTTTTTTAGAAATATTAAATTACAGTAGGGTAACTAGTTTAATTAAGACATCAAAAAAAAAAAAAAAACTAGTTTAATTAAATATCATCTTTTAATCTAAAAGCATTATTAAGAGAAATTTGGGTATAATATTGTACGATTTTTTTTTTCTTTTTTGAAGATATATAATATTGTACGAAAATACTAGCCTGAGTTTGAAAACCAACACACTTCCGAATAAATATAAGCCACACACGAAAGAAACGAGCAATGTGTAAAATAAAAAAATAAATAAAAAAATAAAATTAGAAAGTGCATTGAATTTGATACAAAAATGATGGTGTGTGGGATAGGATAAATGACAACTCCAATTATTGTTGGTTAAAAACACAATGTTTTAAACCATGGGGGTAGGGTGAATAGTAAGATTAATAATTTAAGGTTTAGTTTAAAAAAAAAAAAATCATACTTTCACAAGATGGATGCTTTTTCTATTAATAATTTATCTACTTTTAATAGATCCATTTTGAATTGCATCGAAATTTGAGACATCAATAATAACTCATTTTGTGTTTTGCTACCATATGAAATAATATGAGATTCTATTTCGAAAATAATTGACAATAAAAAAAGTGACACACATTTTTTATAAAAGTGTTGAAGAATTCTCACATTTTTAATATAGGATATTAATTACCAAAAAAATGAATATATTCAACAACCATCACCAAATTTTTGGCTAATCTATTGATTTTCATTATATTTAAAAAAATAAAAACAAAAACAAAACAAAAGGAAGTTAAACTTTAAATTTTGTGTATATTCAATTCTCAAACCTCTAAATTCAAGTTTTAAAAAAATACTTATACTCAATATTGAAACGTTTAAATCTAGCTAATAGAACTTAAAAAAAAATAAGAGAAAAAAAGAATGGCAATTACACAAAGTAATTTTTCAGCTTAATAAATAAAAATTCCATCAATTTGTACCCAATATTGAACAAAAAAAAGAGCCTTACAATATAGCAACACATTCCCAATAATTCTTCTAGGTAAGGAATGTAGCAAATATCATTAATGTGATGAACTATATATTATACTCTCAACATTGTAACAACTCAACACATTAATATTATTATCTTGCCCATTCCATCAATCTCCTAATCCTCCCTTCAATTTGTTTATATTTATATATATATATACCTTTAATTTTTTTAAAAAAAAACCTAAATTTGTCCCACACGCCTGATCCAGCCTGTATGAATTCACCTATTTGTACCTCACCGTCCTTTCCCTCTAACTAACCTTAGAATTTCCTTTTCTTTCAATAATTATGTTAAAATACCATTTAGGTTAAATTTTAAATTTTGCCCAAATATAATTTAAGAAAGTTAAAATTTAGTGACTTAGAATTAAGTCCTATAATTTAACCTATATAATTTTAAAAACTAAGTATTAGTACTGTGATAAAACCTATATATATATATATATAAAAAAAAAAAAAAAAATTAAATGCCTAAATAATTATCTAATTATAAGATGTATTTTATTTTTTTTGTCAAATCATCATTTAAATACATTCTCAATGTTAAATTTATCAACCATTACAAATGATATATTGTATTTTAGTTTTATCAAATATTAGAAATTAAATTGTAATTATATAGATTAAATTTTAACTTATTTTTATTATGTGAATTTAATTAAAAATTTAAAAATAAAATGAACCAGCTTTATAAAAGAATAAAGACTTAATTCTTTCTTTATTGAGACCAATTTTATTATTTATCTAATATGATTTGGGTTTTGTTAGTCCTTTTTCATACTAAAAATATATTTTTTAAAAAAATTATTTCAATTTTTTGTCCAAATAAATATATATATATATATAATATTAAGAACGAAGTCGATTTCCTTTTCAAAAAAAAAAGAACGAAGTCAATTCCAATTGGAATTGTTTTAGTTTCGTAACCATTGAATTTGGGTTACTAAATAAGAATTAATAATAAGAATTAGTTTAATTTTACCAAATAAGTTAATCGCGCAATGATTACATTATTTGATTCAACAATATTGGGGGAGATGGATTCGAACATGTAACCTCATAATTACTAAGCCGCGTACAAGATGTCGGTAAAATTATACTATTTTTGGCTCAAAAATAATAATCTTAATACAAAAATGAAAAAATAAACGCGAACATAATCTTAAAATTAATAGTTTTTTGGTAAAATAATATGTACAAAAAACTTGCCGTTAATTTTAAAATTCCTTAAAAATACAATAACAAAAAAATTGAACATTCAAATGCATAAATGACGATAGTGAATGAAGTTGATTATCTTGATTGATAGTATACATTATAATTTTAAGAATTTAATTTTAGTTCGTTTGAGAGTAGCTATATTTAATAGGATTTGTGATCATCTTCCTTCTATTTCAAAAAATAAAAAACGCACAAATGAGGGTTGATAAATCTACCAAACCTTTTTTTTAACTCTATTTATTTGAGCAACTAAATCTATATACTTTTGAGTTAGAGTTATTTGGTTGTTACTTTTCTTTTTTAATTTGAAGATATATTTATTATTGTTATTTGTTTATCTATAAATAACCTTAATAACTTTTTATTAACCATTGAAATCCAATTTACATTATGATGGGTATATTTTTATGAGTATAAGTCGAAGGAGGAGGAATTACAATATCGATTTCAGGGATTGAACTTGTGACGTTGGTGTTGAACTGGTTTATAACTAAATAATGAAATCAATGTGTTATTGAATCATTCGATCATTATGATGGATATATATACATTATAAAAACTTACAAATTATTTTAAAGGATTTTGGAGGATAAAATGTAAAAAAAAGTAATAATAAATTTGAGTTAGCTTCCATCTGCCAAAACTAATTTTAAGTCAACACAAGAACTAATTCAATGTATAAAAATTTCATTTATTTGAACTCAAAATTATTCAAATAAATTGATAAATCAATCTAATTTAGATTGGTCACATTATTCGAATATTTTTTTTAATATTTTAATTATTAATAATAAAAATTGAAAAAGTGATCTTTTAAGGTCCCGTTTGATAACCATTTGCTTTTTTGTTTTTGGTTATTAAAATTTAAGCATATTCTCATTCAAATATTTTACGATGTGTTCCACCATTTCTATCATGTATTTCATCTTTCTTTAAGAAAGTAGGTGAATACAAACCAACTTTTAAAAACAAAAACAAACTTTTGGAAGTTACATTCTTTTTGTTTTCAAATTCTGGTTTGGTTTCCACAAATATGGATGAGAGGTAGACATGCATGTGTCAAAACTAGCATAGCTGTACTGACATCTTGTACGACCTAGTAACCATGAGATTACAAGTTCGAATCCTCTCATCCCCAATATTGTTAGAGTAAAACTTCCCTACCCATTAATCCAATGGTGTCATATACCCCAAAGGTAGGGCTCTCCCACCCATAGACAAACATACATGTAAGAATAAACCAAATCGTTACCTAACGAGACCTTAGTTATCGTATTAATTGCATGCCCATCAAAATACCCATTAATCCAAAAAAAAATGAGACATGATTTATTGTGAAAAAATATTAAGATCTTTATTTGTTAAGAGACAAAGGAAAGATAGGCTACGAAAGATAGGAAAGAGAGAGGTGGGTGAGATAGAGAGGGAAGAAAAGTTTTGTTATTTAATTTAATATAAGACATTTATTTAAAAAGAAAAAAGTACTACTCCTCTACACCCGCACCTACAACAATCTCCGTGCATCACAAATGTACGCTCCTTTTATATAAACCCTTTTAAACCCATTCGTGGAGGTGTGTGACTTAAATCTTAAATACCCTACACCTTTCTCTCTCTAAATAAAACCCATTTCTTTCTTTTTTTCTTTTCTTTTTGAAAAAAAAAAACCCATTTCACTCACTTCATCAACAACCAATCATTTTTGTTTCCAATGGCTCAGCTTATTCAGAATCACCCAACGATTTTAAGCTCCTCGCCGTCGCCGTCGTCATCGGAGGACAATGATCAGTCTAGGGCGGCGATGCCGGTCGGTTCGAACCGGAAACGGTTCAAGCGCCCCAGGGAAGGTAGGGATAGCAAACACCCGGTTTTCCGTGGGGTCCGAATGAGGGCGTGGGGCAAGTGGGTTTCCGAAATTCGTGAACCGCGAAAGAAGAGCCGGATCTGGCTCGGCACTTTCTCGACCGCTGAAATGGCCGCACGTGCCCACGACGTGGCCGCTTTAACCATCAAGGGCAACTCGGCGATTCTCAACTTCCCCCAACTCGCCGATCAATTCCCCCGGCCCGCTTCCAACTCGCCACGTGACGTCCAGGCCGCCGCCGCCAAAGCCGCCTCCATGGAAATCGCCACCCCTCCTCCGCCGTCGTCCTCCTCCTCCTCCTCGGTATGTCCATCCTCGCCCGAGGAATTAAGCGAGATCGTGGAGCTGCCGAGTTTGGGGACGAGTTACGAGACGGCCGAGTTGGGGAACGATTTTGTATTCGTTGACTCGGTGGAGGGTTGGCTTTATTCTTACCCATGGTATCACAGAGTAAACAATGTGGATCAAGAACATGATTATGGGTTCATGGAAGATTTTGAATCTTTCTTGTGGCAACATTAAATTCAGCAAAAGTGTGAATTTTCTTTTCCTTCTTCTCTTTCTCAAATCTAAATTTTGGTTGTAAAATATAAACATTTTCTTTCAAATGTGAAATTCCATGTAAAAAAAAAAAAAGTTTTTGCAATCAAACTGATAAAATATTTATAATACTAATTAAATTTGAAAAAAATTAGCGATCATAATTAAATATACGATATAAAGTAATACGGAGTATTATTTATATTGTATATTCGATTATGAATGTTAAAATATTTTTAAATTTGTCTAAATCTGTAATTATTGTGTAAAATTAAACTATCCAATTCAATTTTTGAAAAAAAAGCCCATTGATTTTGTGAATCCAAGAGGGGGTCCAAGCGAAATATGGTTGTTAAGTTGTTGATTAGTGATTAATGTTTGGTTAATAGGAATAAATGAGTAACAATCAATAATTGTTGTAAGGATTTGGGGTTTGAGGCGGAATTGAATTATTCATCAATTCTCGCCTCAATCTGTTCATATAATTTATTATTTTTGGAGCATGATTTTAGGTCTATATGTGCTCTAATTATGCAGCTCATAGCTCCTTTATTGTTACCACTATACTTGGAAAATGACTAATAAAAACTTATTAATGCAAATTCCATTTTGTGTTATTCACGAATTTCTTTTCCTTTTTTCTTTTGCCACGGAATTCCAACCAGTCACCTATTATGTACTTTATGCCATAAATTATTTTAGTTTTTTAATTTAACAATATTTGAACCTGTAATTTCTTATTGTTGGTCTTTTTATAAAAATTATTATAGAATAAATTCTAGAATTCTACTTTAATTATATCAACTTTTCAAAAATAGTTTATAGGTAAAAATATAAAATATTTAACTTAATTGAATTTATTCATTTTTATTTGATTGAACTTATCTATTTTGTGCTTATTAATTTAAGAGATTTTACCAGCAACAACACTTTCTACCTCTTTTATTATATTTATAGCACAATTTCTAAAATAATTTTTTATAGCGGATTAATTTTTATGGCTCGTTGAGTTTTATTAGTGACAGAACTCAATTTGGAATTTCTATTACTAGTAGAAAATTCAAGAATAAATTTATCACTAATAGAGATTAACGAGTAATAGAATTCAATTTAAAATTTCTTCTATAAATGAATTAATTTTGATTTTGTACTATACATTGAAATATTTTACTTTTTTTTTTTTTTTTTTTGTTATTCATGCAAAATCACCTTAATTTAATTCAATCTTTTTCTTTTATATTTCAATTTTTCTAAAATTTTAATTTCTTTAAAAACAATTCATTTTTTAGGTCTAAATTATCAAATATACTCATAACTATCTGAAGAGGACGTGTCGAATGCCAATTATATTTTTGAAACTTTTTTAAGGATTCAAGTACCTCTTATATTTTTTAATAAAAAAACAAAGTTTTTTTTTTTTTTTTTTTTTTAAGTTCAAGATATTTTTAAATTTTTTTAAAGTTCAATATTTCTACAATAATATTTTGATGGTTTCCATCCAAATTTAACTTAATTTTTTTTTTTTGACAAGTTTATTAAAATTTTGAAATATTTTATAAAAAAATTCAAAATTCAATAGTATTGTTTACATAGATCTCATAATTTATGATTTATATTTTTTAAAAAAATCTCATAATTTATGGTAATCTGAATAAAAAAAATAATCATAATTTACAGATACATTTCATAATGTAACCCCCTTTTATTTAAGAGCTTTTTTCAAAAATAGAACATATTTGAAAAGTATTTGCAAATATATGTATCTACACAAATATTAGCAAAACT
>JBBMEF010000008.1:8414633-8434063 GCA_037832685.1 Sicyos baderoa | reverse complement strand
ATGAGACAAACGAAAATTTGGTTTGATAAATGAGAAAAGAAAATGAAAAACTAAATGAAATTCACAACATTAATTACAAATAATTAAGGAATGCACACAAAATGAAGTTTTGTGATTGCAATTAATTGGAAACGGATTTCATATTTATTACAAATTTGAATTTGAAATTATGCTCATTAATGTAGTAAATGGTACAATGGGATTTGAAAAAATGGAAATTCAGAAATTTTAAATAAAAAACTAAAATTGCAAAAAAAAAGTTATGAATCTAAACGTGCAATTTTTTTTTTTAATGGTCTAAATAGTACAATTTTTCTACTTTTATATATATATATATATATATATATATATATATATATAAAATTAAAAGATTAATTTATAGCTTTTAAAACTATAATTTGAACTTTCCCACCACTCAAAGGACATTTTATAATTTATGTTTTAAAAAACAATGGATATTTTATAAACTACCCAATAGAGTCTGTGCAACTTTCCAAACAAAAAACATGTAAGATTTTCCTGGACAAAAAATATTGAGATCTTTATTTGTAAGAGACAAAGGAAAGATAGGCTACGAATGATGGGAAAGAGGGTGGTGGGTGAGACTGTGAGGCAAAATATTGTTATTATTATTATCATTATTATATAATTTATAAATTCATCGGAATTTGCCATGTATTTTTTGCCCTTAAAATTATATTACATTTTTTAAAATAATTTCATTCATAGCATATTTTGCTCCAAATTCTTATTTTATTATCATTAGATTTCTATCAGTTTAATTGATAAACTTAAGACTTTTCTCAGTTTAACTAATATACTTTTATCAATCAAGTGTTAGATTTCAATGAGTTCACCTGATAGATTTCAACTGTTTTTGTGTCTCAAATGAATAAGTTTAGGGATTGTGATGTACAATTTTTTTTTTTTTATTATTTTTTTTACATACATGCAAAATCCCTTAAATTTATGAAAAATTTGCATATATATTACAAAATAATTACATAAATAGCAAAATAATGAAAATATTTGTAAATATAGCAAAATCAAATTTATAAACTCCATCAATAGTGTCTTATAGACTCCATCAATAGTGTTTGATAGACTCCATCAATAGTGTCTAATAGAGTCTATCAATAGTATCTAAAAAAAGTTGCTATATTTGCAATATTTTTAAAATGATGCTATAATTCTAATGTGGGGTAGAGAATTTGCTATAGAGTGCAAATTCCCTAAATTTATTATATTTTATCATACATATTTTGATTATAATAATATTTTAAAAATATTTAAGTGAAAATTTGAAACTATCCATTTCACCCAACTAAAATCATTCCATTTCATTTAATTAATTGTAATTATCATTTTTAAAGTAATATTTAATTTTCTTATAAAAATTCTTGCTGATTTTATTTTTGCTAGTTTCGAAATATCCCGTTGCAGTTTTTGATTTTCATAAAATAAAAAAAAAAAAGTGAAGAGAAATAGTGGTGTACATCCGTTCGTATGAGAAATTGGGTGGTATCATAAATGAACAGTGAGTGATTGGCATTGATGGCTCCTTTTATATAAACCCTTTTAAACCCATTCGTGTAGAAGTGACTCTTTCAACTTCCATTACACACAAAGTTTGTTTTCTTTCCTCTCTCTCTCAAAACCAATCAATTTTTGCTTATTTTTATTTGCAATTAATGGCTCAGCTTTTTCTAAACGAGCCTCTAATCTTCAACTCGCCGTCGCCGTCGTCATCGGCGGTGTCGGCCGAGTCGAACCGGAAACGGGCGAAACGGCCGAGGGACGAAAACAACAGCAATAGCAAGCACCCGGTCTTCCGTGGGGTCCGAATGAGGGCGTGGGGCAAATGGGTATCCGAAATCCGCGAGCCGCGAAAGAAGAGCCGGATCTGGCTCGGCACTTTCACAACCGCGGAAATGGCCGCACGTGCCCACGACGTGGCCGCGTTAACCATCAAGGGCAATTCCGCCATCCTCAACTTCCCCGAACTCGCCGATCAATTCCCCCGCCCCGCTTCCTCCTCGCCACGTGACGTCCAAGCCGCCGCCGCCAAAGCCGCCTCCATGGAAATCCCCACCCCACCTCCCCCGCCGCCATCGCCGTCGCCGTCCTCCTCATCTCCCACCTCCTCCTCCTCCTCCTCCTCATTATGCCCTTCCACCCCCGAGGAATTGAGCGAAATCGTTGAGCTGCCGAGTTTGGGGACGAGCTATGAAACGGCCGAGTCAGGGAACGAGTTTGTGTTTGTTGACTCGGTCGAAGGTTGGCTTTATTCTTACCCGTGGTTTCACAGAGTGAACAATGTGGATCAACAACAAGAACAAGATTATGAATTCTTCAAAGACCAGATTTCAATGGCGGATTATACAGACACTTTGATCCAAAATTCTACAAATTTCGAGCCTTTCTTGTGGCAACATTAAATTCCAAGAATTGGGTCTTCGTTTTTGTGTGATTTCTCTTCCCCCCAATCAATTTCTCAATTTTTGATTGTAAAACAAAACATTTTCTTTCGAATTTCAAATCCCCTGTTTTTAAAAAACAACAAACCCATTGATTTTGTCAATCTTTGAGGAGGGGCCCAAGCCTAATACGGGTGTTTTAGTTGTTAATTAGTGAGTAATGTTTGGTTAATACGAATGAACAAGGATTTGGGTTTTTGAGGCGGCATTGAATTAATCATCAATTTCGCCTCAATCTGTTCATATAATTAAGTTTTTTTTTTTTTTTTTTTGGAGTATTAGGTCTGTGTGTAATGTTTGTTTGCGCTCTAATTAAGCAGCTGATAGCTCCTTTCATTATTTTTTTTCATGACTTTTGGAGCTTATTAATGGAATATTCCACTTGTGATTCATAGCTCTCTATTTTTTCTATTTTGTTTAATCAAATTGGAGAAATGGGAATTTATTAGTCAAAAGTCGTTGTAATTCTTAAGGCTTAGGGGACAGATGTCACATCAAAATCTGATCAGAATCAAGAGAAAATGAAACCTGCTTTTTAACAAATAGTTTAACATCACCTCAAATCACTAATTAATTAATGAAATTAATCATCTATTAATTATAAATACACTAGCTAACCAGAGCAAAAACCAAGTAACATTAAAAAGTTATGAAAATTATGAATACATTAATAAAGGGGGAATTTGCATGTATATTACAATAAGACAAAAAAATTGAGTAACTAGCAACTTTTTGAAAATATTTACAATATAGCAAAATCAGATTGATGTCTATATTGATGTCTGATGAAGTCTATCAAACACTATTGATGGTCTCCATCAATAGACTCCATCAATAGTGTCTGATAGACTCTATAAAAAAAAAATTGCTATATTTACAATATTTTTAAAAAATTGCTATAATTCTAATGCAGAGTAGAAAATTTGCTATACAACGCAAATTCCCTTAATAAAAATTGAGTTATCATGACAATGAAGAGTTAAATTGAATTATTAAAAAAAAAAAAATTTTTTTTAGTACATATTGGGAAGGAGGATTACAAATAGCAATTCCAACATTCAAACTTGTAAGTTGGTGTTGAACTGGTTTACAATCAAACGATGAAATTACTGTACAATTGACCAATTCGATAAATCTTTCTTAATCTTAATGACCCACTATGTTGGGGTTCAAGTCTAATCACTAGGCTAATTTGGGAACCAAGTTGTTAAGTACATTCTTAACATTTATTTGTGAAAGTAAACTCACATTAATTTTTTAATTAACAAAACTTAATGACAGTGTTTCACATGGTTGACGCCTTGGGCTGCGTTGGATTTTCTGCAAAACGACATGACGGCAACTTCAAAATCTTAATTAATTAACATTTTTCATATTTAATATATTTTAACTAATATTTTAATACAAACGAAAGTTTAAACTCACTCAATAATAATATTACATTTTGACCATACAACCCAAAAAGGTACTAAACTTTTATTATTATTTTATTTTATTTTTAGAAATCCAAGATGCATCTTAAGTATGGTATAAGAAAAGGAATCTTCAAGATGGAAACTAATTCAAATAATAGAACTGAATCATTACTAGAAGAAGGACATTTATGAAGCATGAGAGATTAATGAATATTAATTATAGTGAGCTTTAATTAATTGTTGATGGAATTGAGTTATTGAATTTAAGATGTCACGATCTAAATGGCATAAAACCTATGGAGTCTCCACACTACAATAAAGTCCAAAATAGTGATATTGAACTCAACTACCTCAACCAATCAAATCTATTCTTCTTTTTCATTAATTATAAAATCAAATCCATTTATTTATGCATTGTCTTTAAAAATTTATTAACCGATCTTTTTGGTAAAAGTACAAGAAGAAGTGATTGGTAGCATCTTAATTTGATTGATTGGTTATTATTCAATTCAACTTAGTTCTAATAGATTTAATCTTAAAACTAGATATTTGATTCTCCTCTCCCCAATTTGAATTTGAATTTAAATATATATATATATATATATTATGAAAACGGCAATCACCAATCGATTCGGAGACAAACAGAGAATACGAAAACGTAAAAGTAGAGAAGAGCAGAAATCAACACAGAGATTTACGTGGTTCACTAACGTTGTGTTAGCTAATCCACAAGCGGAGAGGGATAACAATATTATTGAGAGGAACTACAGAATTACAGAGTACAAAATTTACACAAAGAAAACTAATGAAAGTCATAATTGGCTATGGTTTAATTTCGGACTTATATATGCACCCTCATTAAACCTTAATTACAGGATGCAGAAACTAATTAGTAAACGCATATAGATCAGATGTTGATGCTCGCTTTCCAGCACAGATGGTCCATAAGGACCTCAGATGCTATAAACATTCAGTAAGTCCAAGCAATACTGGAACTTGCAATGCGAAATTGTCTTGGTAAACATATCAGCAGGATTATCAGCAGTGCCAACTTTCAGAACCTTAAATCATTTTCTTATTTCGCAAAAAATGATATCGGACATCTATGTGCTTAGTTATTTCATACTGAACCTAATCCTTCGCGCGCATATATATATATATATATATATATATATATATATATTTATTTACATTTAGATGGGCAATTATTTTATTACAGATTTCAGTAGCATCTTACGTTTGAAAAAATGAAAAATATATAATTTTGATGTTTTTTCTCTTTCTTGTGATTTAGAGGTACAAAAATGGGTGGTACAAATAATGTAATGTTAATTGTGCCTATGGATTTACCTCGTTGTAGACATGAAATGATTCCTAGACTTCATTATCTCAATTGTAATTGCGTATTGAATATATCAAATCTATATCTTATATTTGTTTATGAAGTAGGTGGTATTAATAAATAGTGGCTGAAATTATATAATATAATATGTATCTTTGAAATTATGATTTTAGTACTATTAATGTTGATAACATATTATTTCAATTATAAACTAACTTCAATTATAGCAAAATAAAGCTAATCAGAATAGTAATTCAACGATATCAGTGTACACCACACTAAATGATTATGATGTCACGAGTTCAAATCTCTCACTTATATAATTGTTATAATATAAATATATATATATATATAAAGAACACATTAGATACAAGTAAGAGTTTTAAATGTTAAATCAATAAATTTTAATGTTATAAAATTAGGTATTTCTAAAATGAACCGAGTATAATTAAATTTACTGAGACATTATTTGATCAGAAAGCAGTTGTTTGAACTTTTTCACTCTCATAGTAAAAAAATAAATAAATAAAGTACAATGGTGGGTCAAACTTTATAAAACTTTAAGCAATGTAAAAGCTGATTTATCCTTATGGTATAGAAAAGACTCTTTCTTATACCAACCAATGTCTCTTTTTACTGAAAATTGGTCAAATTTTGTGCTTCATTGAAAGTGATATATATATTTTTTATGACAATTCAGAAAGTTTGTGGGGTTACATTAATCTGATTGTTTTTCTTTTTCCTGGTATAAAACCCAATTCTCATTGCATCCATAAAATAAATAAATAAATAAAATAAAAGCTTATTGCTTCTCTTCTCTGTAGAATTGTAAAACTTGTGCTTTAATTTGACTTTCTTGGCTTCTAAGTGTCCAATGAAAGAGGTACTTCCAATGTGATAAAAGAAAAATAAAATTAAATAAAATACATTTTTTTTAGGAGAATTTGCACGAGGTAAAAAAATTGAATAAATAGCAACTTTTTAAAAATATTTGTAAATATAGCAAAATCAGATTTATAAACTCTATCAATAGTGTCTGATAGACTCCATCAATCGTGTCTGATAAACTCCATCAGTAGACTCCATCAATAGTGTCTGATAGAGCCTATAAAAAAAATTTGTTATATTTGCAATATTTTTAAAAAGTTGCTATAATTCTAATGTAGAGTAGAAAATTTGCTATACAATACAAATTTCATTTTTTTTTATCATGGTAAATTAAAAAGTTGATTTTAATCAAAATCAGCTCAATAATAATAATAATTTGACATACAAACATGATTGAATATAAATATGATCTCAAACTAATTAGAGAGTAATTTTTGTAAGAAAAAATAATTGAAAAATAATAATTTCTCCCAATTATTACAAAATCTATCATTTTAAAACATTGTTTTAGGTAATAGGGAAAATAAGAGGTTGAATTCAAATTCATATTTAAACTCATATATTTTGGTATTAAAAGAGTCGGTGTATTTTTCAAAACCTAAAAAATAATTGAAATTTTATGGTCATTTGTAGCTTTTAACAATTATTGATGGGGGCATGATCAAACATTGGGTTTTGGAGCATTTGTGGCTATTATAAATTGAAACTTTTTTGGGTGTTTGGTTTTGTTTTAGGCTGGACAAGAAGTTACTTTTCATTTAAAACCCATTGCCATTGGCTTCTTCTGCCCCTCCAAAACCCCTATCAAATTTTAATACCAAAATAATTGGAAGTCAAAATCCCATCAACATGGACTTTAGTGTTCTTACTTAGCTGTTTCATGCATGTGGAGGCTTTTGCCAAGTAAGGTATACCCCACAATCTTGGGGTTACTACCCTTCTCTCTAATTTCTAACCTTCCATACCATACATATATTTTAAGGTTTTAAAGAATTTTGGGTCACTCTTCTATCAAAAGGTTTTAAAGAATATTTTGAAATGACTAATGAAAGACTAAAACTTTTTGGTATGCTCACCAATCTTACAATTTTTTAAGAGTAAACTAGATTTTGATGTTTAAAAGAATCGGTCGGTTATAAGACTGCTCAATTAAAATGTGAAAAGATACTTATTTCTCTGAAATAGAATATTATATTATCTAATATGATATCAAAAATCATTAAACTTAAATGAATATTCATCTTATAAAATGAAATTGTGACCTCATTTAAAATTGGTGAACAAAAAAAAGTCATTCTGATAAACATTTTAAAGATAACACATATATGAGTTACCTTCTTATTATCATTAATTTTCTGGATGAAAATCTCATATTATCGAATCTATTTTATTCGATTACGAACCAGACGAGCAATGAGCTTGTGTGGTTAAGAATATATATATATATATATATATTTTGTATAGATGAATGTTTTATCATTAAAAGATGGTGAAAAAATCATATCATTTTTTTTTTTTTAAATATCGAATAGATATGAGCCTAGATTATTCAAATTTATAATAAACCAAGTATAAATTGATGAATTTGTTTAGACGAAATCAAGTCAACACGATTCAAACATTTGAATGGGTGTTAAGAAAAAAAACATAAAGAATGGAGCACTTTTAAGGTTGGAACAAAGCCTAATTAAGGTTCTTTAATTAGAGGGAGAGTTGACCTTAGTTTTCCAAAGCAATTAATTGGGATTTGGGGCAAAAAGTAGGCAAATTAATTAGTTTAAAAGCTAATTAAGTAATTTGGTAAGAAAATTCAACCTCATTTCCTTTCTCTAACTTTACACACAAAGTGCCCTCTCTGTTCATTTTAATCATAAATTAAACAAAAAAGTTAGCATTACGATGAACTAATTAATCAGAAATTAATCTAAGAACAGAGCCATGTCATAATTATTGAATCAAAGGCAATGGCACGTGCTTCTCAGCTGCCGCTGTATGCGCTCTCATTAACCACTTCTGATCTGTTTCTTTGCTGTGATTGTCAACTAAAATCTACTTTATTTCCTTACTTACAGATTTATATACTTTAAATATAAATACTTTTTTCATAAAAAAAAAAAAAAA
Source organism: Sicyos baderoa (assembly GCA_037832685.1). Lineage (NCBI taxonomy): Eukaryota > Viridiplantae > Streptophyta > Magnoliopsida > Cucurbitales > Cucurbitaceae > Sicyos > Sicyos baderoa. The sequence goes on along the minus strand of JBBMEF010000008.1, from coordinate 8,425,820 downwards.
AAAAAAAATTATTTTATGATATCTTTTTTTATTACCCAATAGTTAATTTTGTTTTTTTGGTATTCAGTCTTAAAGTCTCATTGAAAATGTGTGACATGCATCCATCAAAACTTCTTGGAATTAAGCCTTTGAGAATTGTTCCAATCACATTTATGCAGAGGATAACTTTTAGTTATAATGTTTGCATCATTGAGTTTTGAAGTATGATATTGATGGCTTGCATGAAATACATCTGTGTACTCATGATCAAGAAGTTATGAATTTAATCGCTACCTCGTTTGTGTTCGAATTAAAAGAATCCATAGAATTTCATGAAGAAATGGAAAGATGCAAATATGAATTCAAACATGATTGATTGATTTATTTCTTCAGCACTTTTAAACATGGTTTATTAACTAACAAATTTGTAAGATATTGAAATTCAAGTGGAGAGAATGCATTACTTTTATTTTGTATTTAGTAGAAACTACGAACTTTGATTTTGTACCTAATAGATATTAGAACTTTACACGAGCATTTTCTAGACTTATCAAGGGGAATTGTATTAATATACCCTTTTTTATAACCAGGTAAGAATCATATCTACAAATAAAATGAAATAAAATAAATATATGGATTAAAATTTAGTCGACCTCAAAATAAAAACAAAAAAAATAAGTTATCAAATATATATCATTTTTTTTTTTATCAATTTTGAAGTTTGAATATATAAAAATAAGTTATCAAATATATATCATTTTTTTTTTTATCAATTTTGAAGATTGAACCTATAACGTTAGTATTGAACTGATTTACAATCTAATAATTAAATCATTACACAATTGTCCTATTTAATTATCACAAATGCTTTTCCGACATGTTTGCATATGCAAAATGGTCATTGGTTAAATGAAAAGTATTAAGATACGAATCTATTTTTCCTAATATTATAATTTGTTCTTAAACTATTTCAAAAATAATAATTTGTTCCGTAAAAAAAAATTTGTTTATTAAAAAAGTATCCTTCGCGTGGGGCCAAAATTAAATTTACGGATGAAGGAGAGTGTAACTTTTTTTTTTTTTTTTTGAGTACAGGGAGGAGATTACAATACCGATTCTTTCAGGGTTCAAACACGTGAGGTGTTAAATTGGTTTACAACCCAACAATGAAACGACTGCACTTTGTCAATAGTGTAACTTTTAATTAGCCCTTATTAACAAAAGAGAAAAATACAAATTTTGTGTTGGGGAGAAAATAAAAATTTAATTCTCCTAATTTCAATAATTAAAAAGTTTTTAAAATTCTCGACTAATATTATGAGACATACAATATATTTTCTTTTTTTGAAGCAATGAAACATACAATATTTAGATGTTAAGTATAAACCTATTAATCTCATCTTTCAATTCCAGGGACTGTATTTATTTAAATTTGGATAATGAGTTGGTCCTTCATGGACGGTTAATATTTTCCTTGAAAGTTAAATTCACTTCGTTTAGTTTAATACATTTAAATTATTTTTATCATGAAATAATTATACATGTTATATATATATATATATTATAGTTGTGATTTTTTTTAAAAAATGATTATATTTATGATTATTTTCTAAATTTAATTAATCTGGTAAATTTTCCTTATTTTTATTAAGAATGTGAATAAAATCATTCTAGTTTAATTGTTTTTTTAGTACAAGATGGGAATGAGGCCACAAACCCTAAACAGAGGGCAACCAGCCATTGATTCTTTCGGTTTCTAGTTTAATTGTTAGAGGCGTGGGAGAGAGAGATAAGTTGGCCCGACCAACTTATGTTCGTATGCGGTAAAGGCAAAATAGACAGTCAATCCCGACGGTTTTGTGAGATTGTATAGACCGTGCGTTTATTTTGAGGTAATAAAGATAATTTTACTCGAAATCTCATATGTCTGTAATCACAGATGTTTGACATTCTTGGATGACTATATTTGTTTTGTAAGAATAGTTTTTACAAATATTTGTTCAGTAATCATATCTAACCTAACATAAATTCACCTGATATTCTAAAAACGTCCATACATTGTTTATATAATTTTGTATTAATCAATTTAATTTTATAACATAACTGTTTATTACATTTTAATTTCATGCATGAATTATTGTATAGATAATTAAATTCGCATTTTTTTTACCTGTATATGGTTTTTTTTTTTTTTTTTGCTACTTATCGAAACTTCTTAAAAAATTAACCATAAAGGTCTTTTATCTATTCACAAAATTTTTAGAGATCAAAATAGAACATTAAGATTTAAAAAGAAAAGAAAAAAAAAATAGAAAGTACAAAAATTTACATTCAAGCATGAATGAGTAATTAATCTTTTAAAACAATTATATCGTGTAGATTCATAGAAGATTAAAAAATAAATAAAATGATATAGGTCCATTGAATTTCAGTTAGCTACTAAATCAAGAGTCCTATATAATATATATGACAAATCAAAAAGAGAAATGAAAAGGTACAATAATTTTTCTTAAACAAAAAACATCAAAACATTGAATTGCATGAAATTAGAAGACCTCAAATTCTTTGTATCTAATGAGAAAAAATTAAAGAAATTAAGTACCTGTAGTACACATGCATCAAATTTTCAAAAGGTATAATCTTATCAATTAAATAGTTCATTTAACACTTTAATTGATTAGAATAATTGATTAATACTACTCAATGAAATCTTCAATATCATGATGCATCTCAAAATATTGTTTCAAAGCAATATTCCAAATTCATGAAAAAAAAAATAATGGGAACATAAAATTAAACTTAACTGGTTAAGTGTAGCTATATATGATTTAAAAGGTCTTAATTAAAAAGTAAGATAAAAAGAAAAGTGAAGCATTATTATTTTTGTCTTCATTTATGAAATGTATGGACTGTGTCCATTGCTCTTAGTGTCACCCACCTTACTCCAATCATCATGATTTGACATCAACTATAGGACCAACCCACACCAATTAATCAAACAAATACATGTTTTTAGTGTGTTTATTACTTTTAAATTCACCTAATCTCCTAATTAAAAGTTAATTAATTGTGCATGAGAGACAATATAACATCAAAGCTGTCTGACCATAAAGTTGTACACTATTCTTTCTTTAGAACCCACTAAGAGAAAGAGACAAATTACACCTTTCTACTTGTCCATATGCCCAACTCACTTTCCTTGTAAATGTGTGACTAATTTTTATTATGTGCATTTTAAGCTTTATTCCTTTAGAATTGCCTTGTTGATCATAAAATAGAAAAACCATACATCTTATTGCTGCCAATATCTTTTTTTAATAGAATTACAAATTGTTTCATATTTTATCTAACAACAAACCTATATATGATTCATAAAATATAAATACATGATCTTGAAGAGTTAAGACAAAACCAAAGTCAATCTAGATGATTGAAAATTACTAACATGTCATTTACATTGGGCTCCCATTAGTTGAGATGTCAAACTCTAAACAAAACTTATCACAAGTGTGTACTATTCAAGTTTTTTTTTTATAACCGTGATTGTTTGGGCCAACTATCGCGCACCTCGATTAATGTCACGAGACATATCGGATCCTATAATATTTAGGTGTCAAAAAAATTTGTAGAAAATTAATTCTTAGGTAAGTGGCAATTATATAGATTAAATTTATCATTTTATACACTACAAGATTTTTTTTGACCAATTGATATGATTGTGTGCTATTCAAGTTTTATATACTAAAACTTATGTAATAATAGTCAACAAATTATGCATCATTATATTTGGTGTTTAAGTTGGAGTTTAAAGTCTAAATATAACTATTATGAATTGAATTAGTGATCAAAGAGGATTATAAAGATTCATAGGTTGTCAGTTCAATTTTAAGATAGTCATCTATCTAAAATATAATTTTTTTATTTATTTTTTATTTTTTTGATATTCTTATAGTGTAAGATTAAATAATGCGTCCTTATGAAAATATTTAAGATATGCATAAAGTCAATAAGACATTAAACCTATCAAAAATAAATAAATAAAAATATGTCGAATTAAACCTAATTACGTATCCTTTTATGATTGGGCCGTGTGGCAAGCTCGATTTTATCCCACAACACTGATCAAAGATATCTTTGGCGCCTAGTTCTTCTAAACCATCCAAATATTGTAAGATTTGGCAGTATGCCCTGTGACAATAGTCGAGGTGCGTGAAAGCTGGCCCGAATATAAAAAAAAAAAAAAAAACCATCATAAATTTGAATCTTATTTTCTTTTTAAATTAAATTTATGGGAATTGAGCTAGAATTATGTGAACATGAACTAACTAATTTAATGTTGTGAAGTTACAGCTAAAAAAAGGCTGAAACTAAAATCTAAATTAACATCGAATAAAAGAAATGCATTGGGGTTGACAAGACATGGTCATAAGAATGTGCACGTGGACGAGATCGACGGCGACGGCGCCGGAGCAGTGCTGGGGCGGCGGTAGATGATATTCCGGTAAGAAACGGCGGTCCGGCGGAGGGGCAGAAAGTGACTGAGTAACATGAGAGAGAGTAACAGTAAATGTCGGCAATGTCAGGTGGGAGCACGTGTCACTCAGGTGAGGGCGGGGCAGTGACTGGCAACCGGCTATTGCCGGTTTCCAAGATGGTTCAATCAGACAAGGTCATTTTCCCAAAGAGTGAAAAAGATGGCCACTCCTTTTTGTTTTATATTTTCAAGATTTGCGGCTCACTGACATTGTGTTATTTTTCAATTTTTTTTATTTTTATTCTAAAGTTTTTGCCTTTTTGACAAATCTTTTATTATTTGTTTACAAATTCATATTTTTTTAGTTTTTTGTATGCAGATTTGTAGTTGTAATAGAATCGAATATTTTAGGCCCCGTTTGATAACCATTTGCTTTTTTATTTTTGATTTTTCAAATTTAAGCCTATTTTTTCTCAAATTTCTTACCATTTGTTTCATCTTTTCTATCATGTATACATCTTTCCTTAAGAAGGTAGGAGCAAACCAACCAACTTTTAAAATAAAAAAAAAAAGTAGCTTTCCAAAGTTTGTTTTTGTTTTTAAAAGTTGGTTAATATACTCCTACTTTCTTAAAGGAAGATGGATAAATGGTAGGAAGGATGGAGCACATTGTAAGAAATTTGAGAGATAATAGGCTTAAATTTGAAAAACAAAAAACAAGAAACCAAATGATTATTAAACGGGGCCTTAATACGTCTGTAATAGTTTTTTTTTTTTTTTTTTTTTTAATAAAAAGATATGGGAAAGGAAATTTCCTTAAAGGTCTAGTTTTGTTTTATTTTCTTTCTTTTTCTCCCATTTTTCATTGAGCCAATTATTGATTTAAATCCCTCCAGGATTTTTATCAGGGTGGGCTTGAGGCTTCTTTTTATGGGCCCATTCTCCATACCCATGAAGATAGAAAAAAGATTAAAAATAAAGTTGAATTTTTATATTTAAATAGTAAAATATGAGGATGTTGAAGAAAACTTTAATCCACTAGAACCAAATAGGTTGTTAACGTGTATTAATCAATGATTAAGATATCTTAGAGTAGGGAGCACTAAATTGCATAATTAGTTAACGAAATATTTTTTCAATCAAGAATGATTTTAATTAATAATAAACACTTTTTTTTTAGTTCCATGTTATTATAATGAAGGATTAGACATTAAAAAGCATAATTTTTTTAGATATATACACAAAAGCAGTTGAATTATTATTATGATTGGTGTAAAACACCTTTAATAAAGCAATGTAACTTGTTTAACTTACTCAACTCAATGCCATAAAAAAGATAATTCTATTGATATTTTGTGTAATTTAGTAATTAAGAGATTACATATTTGAATTTCTTTTGTCTTAAAATGTTATTAAGTAATAACAACAACAATAATAACATTACCTTAATTCAAATTGAATAATAACCATTAAGAACAATAATTCAACGCCATCGGTGTAATCTAACGATTAAGAGATCTTGGATTTAAATCTCTCATCTTTTCCTTGTTATATTCTCAAAAAAAAAAAAAATTGAATAATAGCAACAACACTGAGTTCTCTTAGAAATTGTGTGTATAAGTAAGATCTTTCGATTAAAAATAAGTTATTTTTTTATAACAAAAAGTATAATAATGTTCTTTTAAGAATTTTTTTTGCGAAAATGCAATAATTATCCAATAAGTTCGATAAAGAGAGATAAATTTCATACCGTCTCTCTCTTATGGTTTTTTTTAGTACAAGTTGAGAAGGGAATTACAGTATCGACTATTCCAGAGTTCGAACCTATAATGCTGATGTTGAACTGATTTACAACCAAACTATGAAATTATTGCGCCACTAACCATTTCGATCTCTTCCTTATGGTTTAGATTGCTAGCTAAATTAAGTATGAAATAATATTTATTTAAGGAGTTCGTAACTTTTTTTTTTCAAAGGAAAAATAATATAATTTATGGTTATTTTTCATGGTTTTACAAAAAAAAAAAAATAAAATAAAAAATAAAATAAAAATAATAATAATAATTATTATTATTATTATAATTATTAGAGAATTTGCACCACATTAGAATTATAGCAACATTTTAAAAATATTGTAAATATAACAATTTTTTTTATATACATAGACTCTATCAGACACTATTAATGGAGTCTATCAGACATTATTGATAGAGTACTGTATCAGATACTATTGATGGAGTATACTATTAATGGGTTCTATAAATTTAATTTTGCTGTATTTGCACATATTTTTATTATTTTACTATTTATGTAATTTTTTTTGTTTTATTGTAATATACATACAAATTCCCTTAGCCATTTTCAAAAATAAAATTTTATTGCGACCAATTATACCTTTATAAGAGATATGAAGAAAACAGAATCTCGAAGGGGCCATATTTTTTTTATAATTTTGTTTGTAATTTAAGAAGTAAATAAAAAGAAGAAAAATGGAAATAAACAAACTTAACTTTATGACGATGAAGCGCGGGCCATATAGCTTTCATTTCCAATATTCCTACAAATCCTTTTTATTTCTTTTTCATAGTCAAGTTCAGCCACCGATCTTCAAATTATGTGTTTCCAAATCCTCCACATTTTTCCCCTTTTAGAGAAGTTCATCCACAAATTTTGTTTCTTTTTTCTTTTTTAACAAAGAAAGAAAAAGTTTAGTTGATCACCAATATTAATTATTCAAGATATGAGAAAGGAAAATTAGATAATACATTACAAAATGATTTCTCTATATTTTATATTTTGCTCTATTTTAATTATGAATTTTCACATGTCCAAAAGCTTACCATCATCCTTATGGTAAACTTTTTGGACGCAACTCTATAAAAGATTGAATTATAAACTAATTTAGAAGGTTTCATTTGATAATCATTTTGTTTTATTTTTTTGTTTTTAAAATTTAAGTATATAAGAAGTATCTTACTATATGTTTTTTCTTACCTGGGTATATACATCTTATCCATTTTTAAAAACCAAACCAAACCAAAATTTGAAGAAAAAAAAAAATAGATTTCAAAAGTTGTTTTTTTTTTTTCTTTCTTTTTTCTTTTAATTTTGATTAGTATTTACATACTTACTTTAAGAAAAGATGATACATTATAGAAAAGAAGAAACTTATGGTAGGAAATTTAATTAAGAATAAATTTAAATTTCAAAAACTAAAATAAAAAAACCAAATGATAATCAAACGGTTTAAACTTTTAGATTTATACTTATTTGACTTTAAAAAGTATCTATTATACTTCTAAATTTTCATAATTGTATTTTTTGTAGTCTTTAAAATTTGAAAATGTTTAGATATTCTTAAATTTTCCTTTTCATCTCTAATAGAAACTTTTTTTAAAAAAACCATGAACCTTTTAAACACAAAATCGAAAGTGATTTCATTTGAAAATTTTCAAAGTTTAAAGTATTATTAAACATAAAATTTAAAATTCAAGAAATTAATTGAACACTTTTTAAAGTGAATAACTTACCTGAGGTTTGATAATCAACTGTTTTTTTGTTTTTGAAAATTATGTTCATTTTCTTCAAAAGATTTTTTTTTAAAATGAATTCGATAATTACCTAGATGAATCTTAGTCCAATTCTAACAATAAAAAAAGTTCTAAATAATTTATTTTAAAATTTTCAAAATATGACATAATTTATATATATAAAAGAAATAGATAAAAATCATATAGGTGATACTTTTAAATTACCAAAAATGATTGATAACATATTAATTTTATTGTTTGATAATAATCGAGATAAAACCATAAATAAAATATTTGATAAATCTAAATCTAAAACAAAAAATGAAAAACAACAGGCTAATGCAATTTATAAAAGGACTACAAATGTTGAAGCGCACGAGCACAAGAGTATGAGACACACGAAAAAGAATATTATGTTTTTCTTTTCAATTATGTACGACTTACATTTAATTTTAACCATATTATAAAAAAAGAAAAAGAAAAAAAAAGGGAATTAAAATATAAAGAAGCATATATTGTTGATTGTGACGAATTACATGCCGACGCCAAGTGGCAGACAGAGAGAGTACAGTTCAAGTAGTCTTTCCATGAACGTTCCTCCGGCCGTCCGGCGAGGTCCCACCGCCTCCGTCGTCATTTTCCGGCAACTATTTTTCTATATGACAAAGCTTTTGGGGTTTTCAACCATAATCATAATCATTTTTTAGTCCTTTTTAAACGAATAATAATTAAAGTAGTAATAACGGGTTCATAATTTTTTTTATTAATCATATTTAATAGTCATCTAAATTTACCGACAAAAGTATGATATTAAAAAGAGTACCATATATTTCACAAAGACGTTGAAAACACCTCGAGGATCTCCATTGTTTGGTGAACACCCGCGAATTTGATTCCTAAAATTGGTATTTGTAGTTTCTCTTCCTTCAAATGGTATTAAAAAAAATTATAGTCAAAGAGAAGGGTTTTTTTTTTTTTTGAGTATATATAAAAAAAAAATGGGACAAATATCGATTCTGAAAGTCAAATTTGTGATGCTGATGTTAAACTTGTTTACAACTTATTAGAGAATATGGAGTTCCACCTCAAAACCAAAATTCTCACCTTTCCAATGTGGGACAATTGCCACAAGGTGAGTATCTCCAACATTCCCCCTTAAGATGGCGGTCATATTGAGAAATGCCATCTTGAACTATATCCAAATTTGTGGACCGAAATACTCGCTTTGACTTACTTTTTGTTAGGGTCGGATCCGAACTTTGAGATCAAATACCCGCTTAAGCTTATGCCTGCTTAGGTGAGTCCACACCCGCTTTAAAATTCAAAGCATTTTAGGTTGGATCAGAATTTGAAGGTCATTACTCACATTGAACTCTGATACCATATTAGAGAATATGAAGTTCCACCTCAAAATCAATTAGCAATGAGGGGAATAATCCATATCTCCTATAAATAAGTTGTAGAATCCTCACATTTCCAATGTGGGACAATTGCCACAAAGTAAATATGTCCAACACAACTAAATAATGAAACTATTGCGTGGCTGATGTGTTCAATAAGATCATGTTGAATGACCAAAATAGACACAAATTAACTATAAAAACTATAAAAGTAAAAAAAAAGAGAGATTAAAGCATTTTGAGGAGTGGTTAGAGATGATCGAGAATAACTGTAGAGGGTGGCCGGGGAAGGTAGGGCGGTGGCGATGGCGGTGGTCGGAAGGTAGCCGGGCAGCGTAGGGACGTGCAAATATCTGCCCGGCGTTGAAGATATTAGATGGTCCCCACACGTGTAAAGTTTTATTTTGAAGTCTTCCCACGTGCGGACTTTCTCCACTGCTTTAATTTCTCCTTATCATTCTACCAAGCAGCTTGCCGACCCACCGACGCCAAACCGGCCCACTCCCCATTTCTTCCTTTTACTTTTCCATCTATTTCCTTTTCCAAAAAAGATTCTTTTGTTTTTTCTTACTCATTCCTCCATTTTCTTCCCTTTTATTTTTATTTTTTATTTTTAGAAAATTATACGGGATAGTCTGTTATCCTAAAATAATTATAACGGTAAATAAATTTTATATTATTTATAGAAGAATTTATAAGATTAGTCAAATTCAAAAAATAATTATAAATATTATTACTTAAAAAAAATAACAATTATAATCCTTAGTATTAATAATAAATAATAATATTTTAATATATACTATTAATATATTATTAAAACGTATTAATAATTATAAATAAATTTTTTTTAAAATTTAACTACATTTATAATTTTTTTTTGTTAAAACAGTCTATTCACAACAATTTTTCTTTTTGATATTTATAATGATTAATATATTTTAATATTATATTATAAATATTCATTAATAGTAGAATGTGTACAAGTACCTTATAATAAAAAAAATATGTGATAATATTTATTAATATTTATGACTATATTTATTATTATTTTTAAAAATAACATGATTATAATTATTTTATAGATTTGACGATAACTTTCCCAAATTTATCATTTATCTCTAAACTTTTCTTCCTTTTTATGCTCAAATCATGCTCTATTGAGTAAAATTCCTCATTGAATTTTGTGAGAATTTGAACTTGGTTTTTTCGCTAAACGGTAAGTTTTCTAATTTAAAATCAACTTTTATATTATTTTTGTAAACCTCCTGATGAAAATCTTGGATAAAGGAATTGGGAACGAAAGGAAGTGATTATGAGAAATTTTGGTTATTGGGCATATACTAATGTCGTTGCTAAGTAACTGCTTATGTTGACGAGATTTATTAAAATTATGGACAAATTTATAGTTTGTTATGAGATTTATTTTTTATTTTTTATTTTTATTTTTTTTTTATAGTTTTTCAGAATCACTCCATCCAAAATATAAAGAACTCCCCCTCACAACCCTTCTATGCAAAGACACCATAATTATCTATCACGAATGCTAAATACCAATTTTTCAAAATCATATTTGTAATATGTGAATTACACATCATTAACCTAGATGAGTGAATTGTAACTTGGGTTAATTTATGAGGGTTAGTTAACTAGCCTATTGAGTTGTGTAATTTGGAGCTCATATATAAAGCTCATTCTAGGGTTTTTTTATTCTTTGAGAGAGTAAGAGGGAAGAAACCCTAGCCCCCTTTTGTTATGAGCCCTTGTACATCAATGTCAACTATGATGGTGGAACGATCAAGATCGA
>JBBMEF010000008.1:8395784-8414533 GCA_037832685.1 Sicyos baderoa | reverse complement strand
TATTAATATCTTAATTATATTGTATGATGAATATTATTTATATTGTATATTTGACTATAAATGTCAAATATTTTTAAATTTTCCTTAATCTGTAATTATTTATGAAATTGGACCATCCAGCTCAATTTCTCTTCTATTTTTTGTTTTCTATTTTTTAAATTGAAATTTATTTCACTCAGATTCTAACCAAAGTGTTTACCATAAAATACATATATACATAAATTTGTTGTAAATTTATTTTAATTTTGACAAATTTTTAAATATATTTAATATATAACAAAATATTTAAAATTTTATTTTTTTCAATCAAATTAACTTAATTGTTTTCAATTAATTTCACTTGATTAATGATTTAACTTAATTGTTTTCAATTAATTTCACTTGATTAAAGTCATTAATTTGTAGATTGAAATGTCAAGTGAATGGTATTTTCTGATGTTTGTGTTGTATTTAATTTATTCCTAAAACTTTATGATCCATAAAATTTCTTTCCAATTTTTTTGATCGGAATTTCTTTCCATTTTATTATGCATGAAAATTTCTTAAAATATAGATATGAAATAAACGATAATCTTTAATTAAAGTACTTGAAGACTCATTTTTTAAAAAAAATCATGAATTAAAAACCAAATGGTTATGAATAAATAACGAAGTTTTGGTATAATCGTGGCTTAACAACAAAAAATTGAGATAAAACGTGTAAATCAAAGTTTTTTTTTTTCTTGAGAAACGCTTACGAAAGTGTAAATCAAAGCATTGAATTAAATTAGACAAAGCAAAGACCAAAAGTAACAAATATAAAAGAAATTTGCTACCATCGAAATGTTGTAAGGTCAGACAGTATAATCATTAGTCGGGATGAATATCAAAAAAATCAAAACTTTTTTTTTTTTTGAATCATTTAAACCTTTTTAACGAAGGGTAATTAAATTAAGAGTAAGTCGAAAGTACGATAAGTGAGGAAGATGACCGTTGATGGTGGGGCGGTGGCTTTGGCGGTGGTCGGAAGTTAGCCGGCAGCGGTGGGGCCTGCAAAGATATGCGGCGTTTGAAATTGAAGATATGTGAGGAAGATGAAAATTAGGGGTCCCTATAACCTTTTTAATTACAAGTCTTCCCACGTGCTTCTAAAAAAACTTCGCACGTGCAGACTTTTTTATTTCCGGCAGGTTGCCGACCGACCGTCGGCGGCCAGCCCACAGCCCACTTCTTTCTTTAACTTTTCATCCATTATTTCTCTTTCTAAAAAGAAAATTTTGTTGTTTATTTCATTCATGAACCTAAATATATAAATAAATAATAATAATAATAATAATAATAATAATAATAATAATAATAATAATAATAATAATAAAAAGAATTGTCCCCTCATGTTTTTCATTTTATCAATAAATTTATTTATATGTTTAAATTTCATTTCCTTTTTCTGATTATAACATCCACTGAAAATTGGGAATCGATGCATAAAATTTCGAATTGGATTTTCTTTTTCCATCTAAATAGAGATTAAAAAAAAAAAGTACTGCTTGGGTCATAATTTTATGTTTGGCCTTCAATATTTGTGGTTTATGGTGCATTTGCCAAATTCTAGTTCTAGTTGTGTTTATGTCATTTATATGCACATTCACTATTTCTTATGTAATAGATTATTGTATGATTCTATAATATTTTATGATAAAAAAAGAAAAAATAATATAAAATTAATTTTGAGATGACTATTATTGATTAAACTTACAGCTACTTAAATTTTCTTCTATAACCATCATAATTACACGTTGCAAAATTTAAGGATTTGATTGTTAAATTAAAAAAATCAAAAGTGTACAATACAACAATAATTTTGAGTGGCCAACAAAAATAGAGTTCCGATAGACATGTTCATGTACAATTTAATAACCATAAGATTACATGTTCAAATCTCTCTTCCTCAATATTATTGTATTAAAAACAATAGTAATTTTGAGTGGATTTTTCGAGTTTAATACAAAAAGGCTTTGATATACCAAATTATGTGAAAATTAAACCAATTGTGAATTGGAATTAGGAACTCTTAGGGTTATATGAACACTGAATTGTCCAACACTAAGGCCCCGTTTGATAATCATTTGGTTTCTTGTTTTTGATTTTTCAAATTTAAGCTTATTTTCTCTCAAAATTCCTACAATGTGCTTCATGCTCCCCATCATTTATCCATCTTTCTTTAAGAAAGTAGGAGAATATTAACCAACTTTTAAAAACAAAAACAAACTTTGGGAAGTTACTTTTTTTTGTTTTTAAAAGTTGGTTGGTCTTCCCCTACTTTCTTAAAGAAAGATGAATAAATGATGGGGAGCATGGAGCACATTGTAGCAATTTTGAGAGAAAATATGCTTAAATTTGAAAAATCAAAAACAAGAAACCAAATGGTTATCAAACGGGGTCTAAAACTTCCAAATTGATTCGATTTCAACTCTAAGGATTAGGTCAGAAACAGGTGGCTTTAAGTTAGCTCAAAACTCTTGAAACAAAAAATATGTTTTCTTGCTTAAGAGTCAAACACCCCCAAAATAGAATGATGAATACTATTAGAATGTTCTTGACATGCAATTCAAAGAAACATGAAAATGACAAATTGGATTAAGCTTGCTCACTTGTCCTATATTGAAAATGTGAGAAGTTCTCACTACTTTTATAAAAAAATGTAGGTTATAATTTCTCAAATTAGTTTTGTGATGCAATTTTATGTTATTTAATAGGTTGAGATATGTCTTGAACCGTTGGTTACCCCATGATTATTTAGTTGCACGAGTCTCGCTATCCCGTCAATTAATTTTCTATTATATATTTGAGCTTTTATGTGATTAAACCTATTTTGTAATAGAGTTTTATTAGAGTGCATTATATAAACTCTTCTAAAACCTTACCTCCAGCTGATCGACATTTTGTCTTTTGTACTCTTCTTAATAAAGACTTCTTTTCTCTAGTCTGTGAATGTAGTTAACACATCATTAGTGAACTATGACATCTTGTACAATCTGGCACCATGAGATTAGAGGTTTAAATCATTCTTCGTTCAATAAAACTAAGCTCGAGTGGCATCTTTAAGGGTTGTTTACTTTTTTGTCATCTGAATAACCGAAATCATAGAATATCTAGAACCATAGATACCCAGAATGACAGTTGTCGGCATTCTTGAATAGTCATGTTTGTTTAGTAATTATATTTTGGAAAAATAATTTTTTTTTAAAAAAAAAACAATGAACTTTAAATCATTATTAAAAATAATCAAAATATTATTTAATTTAAAATATAATGTAAAATATAAATATAATTAATTATGTATGGTTAAGTATTTATACATGCATAATCATCATATACTAAAAAATTATTATTTTATTTTAAGTTACAAACTACTCTCCAAATATGGGGGGAAAATTGATAAAATATAATTAAAAAATTGTGAGGGTAAAAATATCATTAAGGATGTGCTATATATGAGCATCCTAAAAACTGATTTGGAGGAGGACATCAAAATGATTCTTAAATGAGCATTCTAGGATGCCCGGTTTCTCAAATTATGTGCATATTTATCATTACCGTTAAATAAATGTGGTAATCTAAACGTCCATCCCATGAAAATCTTAGATTATCTCAAAGTGAACGGTTCCTAAAAGTCAAGCTCGAAGAAAAAACGTTCAACCATAAGAAAAATATGTGTCTATTTGAAGAAAACAAAAATTTGATTTTATACTAAAAAAGTAGAACGTGTTTAACGACTGTAACTCACAATCGTGTACTTTCAAAGAGATTCCAACTGATCAAGAAGCTTAAATTTGTGTCGCAAACATTTTGGCTATTTTTTAAAGTACATGATTGTTGAATTAAAACCCTTTCTAGGAGCTAACAAAAGTTTACATATGATGTACCATCGGATAACTGAGTGATTACGGATTCGAATCTCTCACCCAAAATATTGTTAAATTAAACTCTTAAAAAAAAAAAGAATCTCGTTATTTGGTGAAGATCCACATTGAACTTTGAAGGAAGGCCTAATACTATTGAATATAAACAAGACTAGCAAATTTAATCGAATATATGAAACTTGACCAAAGTTAGATATGTTTCTATTTATCGAACAGAACATTTACTCAGCATTAGTGTACACTCAATAATCAAAAGGCCACAAGTTTAAATTTCTCACTTCAATTATTGTAGAACTCAAAAAAAAAAATATATATATATATATATAGGCATCATATTCAGTATCAATATGTCCATAGATGCATGCATCGACATCGATCGATCGACTCATCGATTAAAATTCATTCAACAGTAGTACAGATTCAGAATTCAAATACAGAATAATAAACTGAAAATGTAAAGAAAATAAGTTACCTGAGCTAATTTGATCCCAGAAGAAAAGAATTTGAGTAGAAGTAAATAAGATCATAAGCATTGTTTCATCCTCACTCAACAATAAAGAATTGCAGCCCTTTCTTCCTTTATGTCATTGTTAATGTAATCATAAAATCATGAAATATCTATCTGCTATCATTACAGCCGTTTCTAAGAACATGACATACCCATTATTAATTATAACAGCCTCTTTGACTGTATAATTGTTAGTTCACCTTGTTTTCTGTTTCACTTATGAATCATTGAACAAGGTCTCAAAAACCAGTATTTGAAGACTTTGGTGAGAGATTCTGCATATGGAACACGGTAAGATCAACCAC
Organism: Sicyos baderoa; assembly: GCA_037832685.1. NCBI lineage: Eukaryota > Viridiplantae > Streptophyta > Magnoliopsida > Cucurbitales > Cucurbitaceae > Sicyos > Sicyos baderoa. The sequence continues at coordinate 8,409,818 of JBBMEF010000008.1, read as the reverse complement.
GATAGGGGTGTGAGGATTTGAACCCAACACAATTATATCGGTTGAGCTATTACTTTTGCTATGTTGTAATCTGACACGCTTTAATAAGCTGAATCCTTTCGATAACTTAAAACTTGATTGTCGATAATCTTCCCATTTTGAAAATTTCATGAACAGAATCTTTTCCTTGAACTCTCTACTTCTCTTCTTTGTTTTAGTCTCAGTATCCTCACATCAGCATTTGCTCTCTTCCCCCAATCTACACCACCATATTCTTTACCACATATCCTTGCAAGAGCACTTCCCAGTTGAAAAATGATGGAACCTATTTGAATCTCTCAAGATTATTTTCCTTCCAATACTCGTAGATGCAAACTTCATAAACTCATGGCAATCGCTGCAAATGCGAATGTTTTTTATGATCCTTATTGGACTGATTCCATTAGGTTTCCTAAGCAAACCAAAGGCAAGAGCAAGTTTCTCACTGTGGAAACATATGGATTTCAACTTTTCGTCCTCTCCAACATCATGCAAAACCAGATTTGTATTAGGGGTGAATCCCTCTTTTTGAAGTTTCCTTATCAACATGTTTAATTCCTTATATATTTTTTCTGTTTCGGGATGACTCCGGTCTTCGGATGTGAATTTGTGAACCTCATTATCAATCTCAATCCAACTGTACCCAGCAAATTTTTTGACATTCTTGCTCTTCATGAGAGTCCTAATAGATGCTACATCCTTCCATCTACTCACAGAGGCATACATATTTGAGAGCATAATATATGGTACAGCATTCATAGGATCCAATTCAAAGAGATGCCTAGCTGCAATTTCTGCATTTTCAATATCACCTTTTGTTGCACTAACAGATAGAAGTGTGGACCAAATCAGAAAATCGGGTTCGTGGGGCATACTTTTTATCAGACCAACTGCTTGATCGATGTGGCCTGAACGTCCTAGCAGATTGACCATACATGTATAATGATCCAAAGTAGGTGTCAGTCCATGCTGATTGCTTATAGAATCAAAGTACCCCTGCCCTTGCTCAATCCAATTAGAATGGAGACAAGCAGATAAAACACCTATAAAAGTTACACTATCAGGTTTAAACTTCTGTTGCAACATACTTTCAAAGAGTTCAAGGGCATCCTTATCATGTCCATTTTGTGCATAACCAACAAGCATTGCATTCCATGAAATCACATTCCTAGTTGGCATCATGTTGAAAACTGACCTTGCATCATCTATGATACCACATTTAGAATACATATCAATTAGCGCACTAGAGACAAGCAAATTATTATCAAGCCCAGCAAGAATTGATCTTCCATGGACTCCCTGACCATGATGCAGAGATGCTAATTTGGCACATGAACTGATAACACTTGATAAAGTGTAGCTGTCAGGTTTAATATGTTCTAATAGAATTTCATTAAACAACAACAGTGCATCCTCTTCTCTGCCATTTCTTGCATAACCCACCAACATGGCTGTCCAACAAACAATATCCTTCTCTTTAAACTCACTAAACAACTTCCTTGCTTCATCTACGCGTCCACATTGACAATAAGCTGCAATTATAGTTGACAACGTAACTTGATCCGGTACATGACCGGATAACCGCATTTCATGTAACAAACCACTACACTTCTCAGGCTGTCCGTTCCTCACATAACCAGATATCATCAAGTTCCAAGAAACCAAACTCTTGTTAGCGAGACGATCAAACAGCCACCTCGCCTGTTCAATCTCACCACATTTGGCATACATATCAGTCAAAGCATTCCAAACAAACACATTCCCTAAAAAGCTATGCACAACAACACTCCCATGAATCTGCTTCCCACGCCGCAAATCCAACAACTGCGCAGCCGCATTCAACACGCTCACATTCGTATACTCGGTAGGCGCAAAGCCCTCCCTCTGCATTCTCTTAAAAAGCTGAAGCGACTCTTTCGGAGAGCCAATTCCAGCAAAACCAGCAATTGTTGTATTGTACGAAACCGAATCCCGAAACGGCATTCGGTCGAATGTCGCCCTCAAATCCTGGATAGAACCCGACTTAGCATAGGCAGAGAGGAGAGCATTCCAGGAGAAAACATCCCTTTCGGGCATTTTATCGAACAGGTTTCGGGCGTCTTGAGACTTGCGGAATTTTGCATACAAATGGAGGAGCTGATTATGGAGAAAGGGATCGGTGGGATGGAAAAGATGATGCTCCATGTGGGATTGGAGCCTCTTGGCTTGGTCTACTTCGTTTGTGCGGACACATTCGAGGATCAATTGGGTGTATGTCTCGGATGTGGCGCTGCCCCGAGAGCAGACCAAGTCTACTGCTTGCCGCACCTTGGTTTTTGCTTTCATTTTCAGTTTAGAAATAAGACATCATGGCTGCTTCGTTCTGATTCGGTATCGAATATATGTTCTATTCATGTGTGCTGCTATCATATATTTTCTTTAAATTCACTATATGGTTTAGAAATAGGAAAACATTGATATTCATGTCTTTCAAATTTGTGAGTACTTTTCTTTTCTTTTCGAAACAAGGGTAACCATGTTCGTCCCTAAACTAGGTATCGGAAGACTCAGCACACCTTCAAAGTCTAGGTCTTCAATCAACTACACCACCCCTTGGAGATAATTTGTGAGTACTTTTATAACATATGGTCGAATTAGTATGAACAGTGAACTAAAAGTTCAATATTTGTTAGAGAATAATTTAGGATATGGTTTAACATCAACTAATTATCAACCCATAACTCAATTTGAGTCATATTTTATTTTTCTTTAATTTTATTATATTTTATTTTTCTATTTTTTGGATTACAAAATAAAATGTAGCTCCAATTAAGTCAGTATTAATATATCTTGAATTACTCTCTATTTTTTTTTTTATAAGCAACTATTAAAGTGTCTCAAAATTTAAGTTAAATTATAAATTTGGTTCCTTTAATTAATAAAAATATATATAATTTAGTCTATAATTTAACAGAACATCATAAATAATAAATATACCTAACTGACAATTCAATACAACTTTAAAAATTGATTATTCAACCAACTATTTATTAGATTTAATTTAACCAAAAATTAAATTTGAGCTTTTAAAATTATAATATTCTTCAATGGAAGATCAAATTAATAATTTAGGCTAAACTATATCTCTTAGATTACCTATTAAACTTCGTATTCTTTTTTTTTCCAATAAAACGTTCAGATCATGAATTGAGATTCTTTTGAAGGTGACAAACAACATTGAAACAACAAGAAATTTCAGTTAGATCTGAGGAGGATATCAATTCATTACAAGTTCATACTATGATTTTGTTAGGTTGAGTTGAAAATATTCCCCTCTATTTTACAATAGTTGAACTAAGAACTTGACAATCCACAAGCCTTGAAAGAACTGAAACTTCAATTATGGACGAGACCATGTAAGAAGGGAGGAAATTTCCACATGACCTTAAAAAATCAAAAATTACGATTCGATATATGGTGGTCATATACTTAAAAATTAATATCCTACCGATTTCATTCACATCCAAATGTTATTGGTCAGAAATGAGTGAGAAAACCTCAAAAAAAAAAAATCTCATCCATTGAAAGATTAAATTTACTGAAAACTACCATGTTGTATAGCAAATCACATTATCTTCAATAACACATGCACTCCTTAGACAAAATGAGCAGTCACTGAAGCAAAGTTGGTCCAAATGCATCGATCATCCGTCCAAACGATGCCAATGCCGCGGAACCTGATGAGTCGACTAGGGATTGTATTGTATGAATTCATCAATAACTGCAAACATGTTTTTTTTTCATTCTGTTTTCGATAGAATCCAGCGGGAGAAGTGGAAAAGAAAATGGAAGTTTCCAACCTAAATAGATAGAGAAAACCACCAGACTACCAGTGATAGTAATTGTTCTGGTTTAGCATAATATCTAGGAAGGATGGTTCTCTCTGAGCTAGCATTCAAGTATTTGCCAAGGTTGTCAAATCTATGATTCAATTAGATCCTGTTAGAACTTGGCATAAAATATAGATAAGACTACAAAATTTCTTCATCCGTAGGGAAAATTATCACACTATGCCTCAACAAGTATTTGCCAAGGTTGTCAAATATATATGTAGCCTAGCTTACATGCTTTTTAAAAGTTATCCCGCCATGAATCGGCTGCTCTTTCATTGCCACGGATTTCTCTTCTCTGTTCCTTTTCTTTTCGAACTCGTAGTTGAACTGGATTTCTGCAAAGTGATCACCAACAAACAAGAATAGTTAGGGGATGATGGAAGCAGTAATCTGGAAAAATTGGTGTCCGCATAACAGGTGAACATACCGTCTTTGACTTTTTAGTCTTTCCCCTGATTCTGTTCTTTGGAGGTTTCAATTTGTAGATTCTTACCATCCAATGGTGAGTTGTGAATGCCTGAAAATATCCATATTCACATCAGAAACTGCATCAGTGGATAGCAACTTGTAACTATGCACAGAGCCAGACAATGAAAACTGCTCAATGAAAATGCTCCAGTTCCCAATTTCTGGAAAGTTAAATTTTCTTTCCTTTTTGAAAGGTTTTATTATTTACCTCTTCAAAATGCGAAAGTTTAAAATATTTCTTCCCAATTTCGGTCTGCCTGACCTTATCAAATCCTTTACCATCTGTCTCCACGAACCTACAATGAAACGGACAGAAAAGATGGAATTATAACAGATAAAAAGAGTAACTATAAATAAAGACCAAGAAAAGAACCATGCCCAAAAACAAATCACACGCTGCTAGACAATTACAAACCTGTAGTACGAGAGCTTGTACATGAGAGAATTTAGCATTGTCGGAGTGGCCTTAGAATCGATGCGATACTGACCATCTCTCTTTACAATGAAAGAAAAGGGAGAAAACAAATTAGAAGTTAGAGAAACTTGTTACGAACTAGTCAAATCAATCAAAACAGAATCAAGTTTTAGTGTACAATGCATTTAAATCATGCCTTCAAAACCATCTTGTGACCTAGTCAAGAGAGTCCGGAGAAACTAAGAGCTGATGGGTTAGTAGTCATCTACCTAAGAATTAATTTCCTACAAATTCCTTTGACATCCAAATGTTGTAGGGTCAGGCGGTATGTCCCGTGACAATAGTCGAGATGCACGTAAGCTGACCCGGACATTCACGGATATAAAAAAAAAAAGAGCACTTACTAGATAATCTGGTTCCTTAATATGAGGAAATACACCACCTCCTATACGAACCATCCACAAGAACTTATTGATATCATCACTAGAATACCCAACAAGACCTGCAAAGACAGCAACAAAATCAGAATAAACCTTTTTTCATTAAAAGTATTTTCTATGACCGATTACAAGAATGATACTTGGCTAAACCGGCCTCTTCCTCCCATTCAATGAGCTTCCCCTTGAATATTCTTTGACTTTTAAGCATAGTGGTAAAAGTAGTAATAATTCAAATTGTTATGATGAACTCTTATATTTTAAGGAACGAAGAATGATATTCTTCTAATCACTATACAAGGGAATAGAGACTTTAAGCCTCAATGTCTTATCATACAGGCAAAAGCCTCTATAGCGTTTTAAAACGTGAATAAGGTAATGTGGATAACAGAATAAGAAATGGCACAGTATCATTCTATTCATGGGGATCGCCAAGGTAAAAGCTAACCTCCAAAGACAACAAGAACATATTTTACATCCAGAGAGTTGAAAATTTCCCAGGCTGCCTTTTCAGGAGAAGACATAGCAGTACCAACGGTTGCAATATGAGTATTGTTCCAGGTATTGTTGTCAACAATAACTGTGCGATTAGCCATAGCAGTAGTTTGATAGCCATAGTCCCACCATGATGCAACCTGAGGAACAAGTTTGAACAAGAAGCAACAACAGCAAAGAATAAAGTATTACCAATGATAGTTTATCTATAAATTTAGTAGGATCAGGAGAGCACTAAACATTTCAATGTAATGTAAAATATAAAGGTAAGCAAAAACTTACTTTATCATCAACCTCAGTGTTGTGGCTTAACCATGCATAAGCTTCTCTAAAGTCATCAAAAACATGGAGACCGTCACGGGAGTGAGAAGTTAAAACAATAGAAGGGGCTGAATAAGCTTCTGCAGCTGCCCAGACACAATGAACCTACAACAGCACACAAACAAGAAAACCAAGTCAGTAAATTTAAATCACCAATCAACCCAAAAACTTAAGCCAGTGGGCTAGAGTAAATTAATTATATCAACCAATAATAAATATTGTAGGAGAAATGGAGAACAAGGAGAGGAAAAAATGAGAAAAATAGATTTCTGTTGTATGTTCAATAAAAGAGCAAGCTTGGACTAATATAGTTGTTCTTGTTCCTTTGCACATATTTGTAAGTTAAGTGTAAAGCCATAAACTTGAACCATCACATACCTGCTCGCATTCAACTGTGATATTATTATTATTTTGAAGTGCTTTCCTGATAGTAATTAAATCTGCATGTATAATAGTAATTAAATCTGCATGTATATCCACTTTTACCACACAAGTATATAGAGTACCGCATGTGTTTTATTTCACTCAAGGAACACATGACTTAACCAAGTAGAGGTAGAAATGATAGGTTAAATTTAACGTTTGTGGGTGCAAAATTACATGCTCCTCAACTAACATCTTTATGACCTTGTATTTGGCAATGGAAAACTTGTAATATCTGTAAGTCCTGGAAGAGACATCACTATTCACTAGTTTAACCGATGATTTTGTTTCAAATAGCAATTATTTACCGGATAAGATGAAATCAAGTTAGAAGCTACCAGAAGCACAGGAAATTCAAGAACCCTGCTCTCTCCCAGCAACAACAAAAAAAAAAATCAGTCAACCAACTTGCTACCACTATTTTCTATTTTGCATTTAATGTTTCACCTATGAAACCTATTTTGTCTGTTCCTATACTATATTAACTTCAAGATCGTGTTTTACCTTTCAAGTCCGTTCAATTCTTACAAATATCTTGAGATTGAATGAAGGCATCAAAGAATGACGTTAATATAATTGAACAACTGGGCATAATTTAGACTTAATAGCCAGCTTCAATCCGCATTGCAATCATTAACGTCAGTCGAGGAGTGATAAAGCACCAAAAATGAAGGGTAAAGAAAGATATGTTCCACTTACCACATAAAAGGCACCCATTGAGACGAGTAAGAAAAGAGCAATTATAGATGTAGCAAAAGGTAAAACCAGCAGCCTTTTACGAATTTGGGACTTGAGGGAAGGCTTTTCAACTGGCTCCTTTTCCTTCTTTCTATTCTTTTTTGATGGTCGTTCTTTAACTGTATCTTCAATTTTATCTGCCATCGCCTTCACCACATCATGTTTTCCTACAACACCATCAGAGACAGTTTCATCCACCTTTGCCAGACCCAAGAACCAATATTAGTATCATTTCAATTGTCTTGTAAGAAGAAGAAAAAAGGACATAAACATAACCAACATCATGGGAATTACTTACTTCTTCTGTATCCAACGCTTCTCCAGGCATTTGGAACTTGACAGACCGAGTAAAAACTTCAAAGGCTTGTGAAAGTGCTATTCCTGACAAAATGCATGCTGCTGGGGCAAGTACGAGCATAAGCCGCACCTGTAGTATCATCCAAATAAAAATGTGTTGATGATGTGCACTTCAGCATAAATACCTTTTTTTTTTGGAAACTAGAAAATGATTCTCACCATAACTCCAGAGAAATACACTGCTGTAACAATGTAGAGGACGACAAATGTGCTAGCATCAGATAATGGCGAAAAGCATGCCTATCAAAGGTAAGAACCTTGGTAACATTTCTGATGATTAACATTTTAAAAAGAACAAGTAATCTCAAAAATACGTACAATAATACCGGCTGGAACAAAGAATGCCAAAACGTTGATGTCCATAAAGTAAGAAGGCCAAGTAGGTGGTTGATGCTCACTAACACTAGCAATTATAGGTATGTACTTGCTTGCATAAGTTCTGTTCGGTTGCAGCAAAATAAAATAAATGTGAAGAGTGTTTCAGGAAACAAAGATAGAAAATAAAATATTACACCATTTATTTAGGCTGTAAGAAACAATTTCCCAAGCCAATGATATCAAAGATAACTATGCGACTATGCCTGAAATGCTAAAAGTTGATTCCAAAAAGGAAGGGAGAAAAAAAAAAGAATAAATGGAAATGTTTAGACGTTAAAGTGGAAGAACTGCACAACTCATGTTTTACATCCTAATAACGCAAGGCTAGAAAAAGACCAGAAAACAAATGAAGTTATGTGGGGACACCTATGTTGTTAGATAGGACAGCAGCCAAGAGATACAGTATACCAATTTGCATCATTTTTTGGGTATCAAATCTTAACCGCACCACTATCACACGTGACATGGCCCATACCAGATAAATTCATGAATAAGTTTAAATAAAAACAACGTGATTCTGTGAGCTAATTTCTTACGGATCTAGAAGACTCAAACTACGGCCACTCCACCCCATGGTTGGGCTGGAAGCAACAAGAGCTACAAGAACCGCAATGACTGCACAGCAAACTGCCCTGAAAAAATAAATAATGGAGGATGAAGGTCAATTGCATATTACTCCTGCAACACCAACAGCAGTGTGGTTTGGGTAGTTTTTTTTTTTTTTGGGGGGGGGGGGGGGGGGGGGGGAAAAGAAAAAGCTTACAGCCCAACCGATACTACGAGAGTAACGGCTACTTTAAACATTTTCTCGGAGAGAATTCCTTTGATATAATAAACAAGAGCCACCACATGGATAATGATGAAAACCTGATAAAACACCAGGAACGGGAAGAAAATCAATCATCAACAAAACAATTTTTTAGAGACTAAACTACTACTGGCATGATTACACATTTTATGAAATATTGAGACAAATGAAAAACAAAAAATAAACTTCAAAACTAATAGCCATAAATCATTTTGTTGATATCAAGAATACTTCTAGCTTAAAGGTACTAAAAATTAATGTCCTCCAGTAATAACAAGAGAAAAAAAAAACGATTGAATCCTTTAGTCATGACAATTAAGCTAAGGCAAAATACAAAACAAAATTAAGATGATGTGCCAAAAATAATTAGAGATTATTAGTGAAAGTATCAGCTAGAATACTAACCAAAAATGACGCAAAATGTTCTGATGTCATCACTGCATTAAAACCAACAACAGGCACCAGTGCAGCCAATAATGTCCCCAAGATGACCTGAATAGTGAAATCCATAAGTTCAAGATGAGCTAATGAATCTCGAATAAAAGTTCAACTTTTACACCAAGGTATAATGTTTTTGCACTGTTAGAATTTATTCAATCTCTTCAAATCTAAAAATTCCATCAGGAAAAGCACTCCAAGTTAAGCCAGTTGGCACTTACAAGAGGAGCATATGCAATATACAATCGAGGAGAATAGCGTCCAGTTACAATGCACAAGAGAGCATGCATTGGAATGAGATTAATAATGAATGTGTAACCTCCCCACGAGCAAACCTGAAGAGAGAAGGACATTGAGAAATAAGTAAAGAAAAAGAAGTAAGATAAGATAAACATGAAACAAGAAAGATGAAAGAAGAAAGAAGATAAATAAGCATACAGTTGTAAAATCATAAAGCACAAATAAAGATATCAACAGAACCAAAATACAAGTCTTACCATGTAGAAATATGCAATGGCATTTAAAGTGGAATAAAAAAGGGATCCCGTGTTCAATGTCTGCATTTCATATGTAACCAATTCAGTGTATGATACCATATTTAAGCACAATTACAAAAAGCATGCTACTGTCCATGAAAAATTTACATTCTTCTCATACAAAAAAATATGACCTTTATATAAAGATAAAACGTGATGATTAGTGCAAATATAGCTACAGCTTCATTGTCATAGCTGCCAGCCACAGACCGCGATATATATGATGGAACCTGTAAAAAAACACATATGCAGCAACTGAACTATCAATTTTCAGATCTATACATGGGAAAGTATCAAACAAGTACACAATTCTTAGCAGACAAACATGATCTAGACATGCATTCTGATCCAGCAGCCTCCATGCAAAATAGAGTTTGGGGATTTCGCAAAAAATTTACATGCGGACTTGGTTCATAAAAAAGCAACATGAAAAATACAAGACAATATGTCATTAAACAGAATGATAGACATTGAAAAAGGATCAATCTTGGGAATGAAAACAACAGTAGCCTATTTTTCATGGGAGTATTGTTTATTAGCAAAGAGGAGTACGTAACCATTTCAACAAGAAACACTCCACTCACAACACTCAGCATACTGTGAATAAGGTTGCTATAACAAGCCAATAATTGGATGTGGCAAATAAATCATATGAATAAAAAATTAAATGACTTTAATTATACAGAATAAGAGAAATGTCAAATGGTCAGTGCTTGATGTTATGTCGATAAAAGACGATTAAGAAGAGGCATGTAAGTGAAGACTCAAAGTTTTATGAATATCATTGATGTGTAAAATACCGTGGCCAAAAGAGCTGCAGCTGTCAGTCCAGCACCAACACCTTTAACTTCCTGAAAAATAACACTTGGGGTTCATTTTGACTAACCAGATTGAACGGCATGAGTCCAAAAAAAATTATGGCATGTCGCATGAATACAAACCTTTGTTAACAAGTAAGTTGCCCATGATGCAAAAGCAGAGAATACGGGTGCAGTGAATACACAAACAGTTTCCACAGATAAAGGAATGTTCAAGCCATTTAATACCCTAGCAGAAAGCAATGTAGAGAACATTAGTTAGTATAGGACACTAATAGCAAGGATTATCAATTTCTTCCACCTTGTTAAGAAGAAGAGACATCGAAAGAATGCTTGTTCTCCTTAACTGATAGACAGATGAAATGATGAGAAGGATTGGTACTTCTAAATCAATTAACATAAGCTCTCAAACACACACCGCCATAATGTGCCTGCCGTTAACGTGAGACCAGGATAAACGGTTCCACCAATTACTCGCCCTAGAGGATACCTAAAGAACATCAACGCACAAAACCACTTTATAGCTGTTAGGGTAGAAGAAACAAAAGTCCAAAACATGAGGACTTGACTCTGATAAATTGATAATTTGCGCTCCAACAAGTAAAAATTACCAGGTCCGATCATCAAACCAGTTCCAAAATTCGTAAATTCCCTTCTTCGAAAGATACTGAAAAGAAAAACATAGAATTAGCATGCGAGATTACCGAGCAAAGCTTAACATACTACGCCAGTAACTCCTAGCCTAAAGCATTATAAGGAATTCCATATAAGCAACAAAAATGAACAAACCTGCGTAACTCTGTAATTAAAATAAGGATCAAACTCGTGAATAACACTCTCGTACTTTATCACCTGCAAATCATTGCACTCAACAATGTGACAACATGTTCAAAAGATCAAACAAAAAAACAGATTCTGGACTCCTCTATGAACTAACTATCCACGATCCGTGACAGATGCAGCATTTGATCCATGATTTACAACAGCCATACGAAACGGAGCTCAATTGACCAGACCTAACTCTCATTTACTCGGATTCAGCTTCTAATTCAGAGAAGGCCAGATCGGGAAACGAGGAGAAATAAGAGATCGGAAAACTTACAGAGAAGATCCGAATTGAGAATGCGAGGACGCCGATGAGGATGAGAATGAAGATGGATAGAACATTTCCAAATGCGTCACGTAGCGTTGAGGCTTTGGCGGGAACTGGAGCCGCCATTGACGGCGGCCGGGTGAAGGTTTGAGACCGCGAGAGGAGAGTAGGTCGCAACTCAACTGGAAGAGAACCAGAGAGTTATAGAGACGACTTTGCAAACATGTATTCCCCTAACTACCAAGTCCAACTTTCGACGACCATTTTTCTATTTTTAACTTCTAAATTCATTTTTCGGTAACATAGCTACAAAAAATAAGGTTGGATTGGATTAGGGACATTTTTTGAATCAATCTAAATTTTTGTGTTAATCAGCTAACACGTCCATTCTTCTATATATATATTCAATTAAAGTAAATTTACTCGATACAATCCGTATATTTTAGACCGTTTCATAACCATTTGATTTTATGTTTTTGGTTTTTGAAATTTAAGCTTCTAAAACTTATTTTACCATATGTTTTCTCTTACTTTGATGTCTACCTCTCATCTATATTTATATAAACCAAACCAAAATTTATAAACAAAAAAAAGTAACTTCCGAAGTTTATTTTTATTTTTTAAAGTTAGTTACTATTCTTCTACTTTCTTAAGAAAAGATGGATATATGGTAGAGATAGTGAAATTTAATGTAGAAAATTCGAGTGAGAATAGACTTAAATTTCAAAAACTAAAAACAAAAAACCAAATGGTTATCAAACGGGGCCTTAGTTATCAAGGGTGAGTTGGGCAGTTAATCCATTTCAATTCCTCGGTCATGAGTTGGATCTCAAAAATTGATATTTGGCTCATTTTAGTTGGGTTAATTTTTGAGTTACGGTTCATCTTTTTTTTTTCTCTCTAAAACTCAATTAATTAGCTCATGAATATGAATAAATAAATAAAATAATAAGATGTTAAAGAAATGAAAAAGTCAAAGACCAAATGTTGACCAAGTCCATCGTTTTGGTTTGAAACGAAATGATGGTGTTTGGTCTTCCAAGTGTGAAATAATTGATGACTCGTGCTTAAGCGGTGTGCTTTTCGTTTTAAAACAAAATGATTTCGTCTCGCTCTTTCTTTATTTCTTATTCATGTCGATAGTTTCATTCCTGAGTGATGGAACATCGGCAGGCTTTGGAAGCTCACAGCTCTGAGTGTTGGGCGATGCGTACTATTCTACTTTGGCTCGAAGGTAAGTAGTTATGTTTATATTTCTTGTACTTTCTTACTTTTTGTATGAATGTTTATGAAACCAAGGTGAATTGCAAGTTTTGTTACAGTATGTTAGAGTGTTGTGTGGGTTATTTATGGTGCTTTGTTTTTTCTTAAAGAGATGAATGAGTTGTTACCGATGTTTCACTTTTTTTCTCAGAGTGCAGTGTGAGTTGCTAGCAGAGTTTCACTCTTATGTGGATGTAATGTGAATTACTGGCGATGTGTTTACTCATTTGTGGGTGTAGTGTGAGTTGCTAGTGATGTTTCCTTCCTTTATGGGTGCAGTGTAAGTTGCTAGCATTGTTTTTCCCTCCATCGTGGATGCAGAGTGAGTTACTAGAAATGTTTCACTCTCTTTGAGAGTGCGGGTGCGTTTCTAGCGGTATTTCACTCATTTAAGGGTGTATGGTGAGTTGCTAGTGGTATTTCACTCATTTGAGAGTGTAGTGTGAGTTGTTAGCGTGCTTCACTCATATGGGAGTGCATGGTGAGTTGTTAGTCGTATTTTTCGCTCATTTGAGAGTGCATGAGGAGTTGTTGGTTGTGCTAAAGATATTTGAAGGTGTGAAGTGAGTTGCTAGTTGTACTTGTTGGTTACAGATAATATAGTGCACCTGAGCTACACAATTGTTCATGGCGTGAGTTGATGCATATTTTAGTGGTGTATTACGAGTCCAAGTGTGATTAAGTTCATAAATGTGATTTGTTCAACTTAATGATGAAGTGCAATTCATTTAATGATGGATGAAGTGGATAAAAATTAAATTTATTAAACTTTTACCGATATAGTGTAAGACATTGGAGTTATTCATGTTTGAGCTCATACCGTTAACGTAGTACGGCTCATTTATATAAGTTGGATGAAAATATGTTTAAGTATGAGATTATTGTGAGAAGAATCACTCATAGATGTGATGAAGATATTCAAAATGTAATACGTTTAAGTGTGAGACTAGTGGAAGAAGAATGATGTATAGTCGCGATGTTGATATTCAACGTGAGATAGTGTATTTGGTGCACTAGTAGAAATCGTGAGATTTATGACCGGCGTAGTCGGTCATCGTTTTACATTTATGACCTGCGACCGCCAGTCATAAAAGACAGAGTCATCGTTTTACATTTATGACTGGCGCGTGGCAGCCGGTCATAGATGTACAACGAT
>JBBMEF010000008.1:8385211-8395684 GCA_037832685.1 Sicyos baderoa | reverse complement strand
TCCGAGTTTACTTGTATGTTTACCTCTACGGGTTTCGCGAGACATGTCATTTAACACTACAATATTTAAAGATTAAAAAAAAAAAAAAAAAAAAAAAAAAAACTCATAAGAGACATTTCCTAAATAATATTATGAATTGAACTCATAACCACCTAGATTTCCGGCCTCTTTTTGTCTATGGTTTAAAATGGGAGCTAACATGCAAGATAAAAGGAGAAATTTGATGAATATAACCTTAGAAAGTGCTTAAAATAATCTATCGACCGTAGATATTTCAATTAGATCTGTTAAAACTTGGCATGTAGGAAAGGGAAATAAGACTACAAAATTTCTCAATCTGTAGAAAAACTACCACACTATGCCTCAACATGCATCCGACAAGGTTGTCAAATATATGAAGCTTACATGCTTTTCGAAAGTTACCCCGTCGTTAATCAGCTGATCTTTCATTGCCACGGATTTCTCTTCGTCGTTCCTTTTCTTTTCGAACCGGTAGTTGAGCTGGATTTCTGCAAATTGATTAACCAACAAATAGAAACAATTAGACGATGATGGCAGCAGTAATCTAGAAAAATTGGTATCAGCATAATCAAGTGAACGGTGAATGCCTAAAAAGATCCATATTGACTTAGAAAAGTCAACTTGGGAGTGTACATACCGACTTTGACTTTTTTGTCTTTCCCCTGATTCTGTTCTTTGGAGGTTTCAATTTGTAGATTCTTACCATCCAATGGTGAGTGGTGAATGCCTAAAAAGATCCATATTCACATCAGAAACCGCATGATAGTAATGTGGATAGAGACTTGTATATTATCAAACAAGTTAATAAACTGAAAACTACTTAAGCCCTGTATTATCAAAGATCCATATTCACAACGAAATATCTCTGCTTTTTCTTTAAATTTTTAAAAAATAAAAATACTATATCAACAAGCTGAAAACCTTTTTGTAGTTTTTTTTCTCGTCTGGCCTTAGATTCCCCTATTTCCCCATGTGAAATATCTCATAAAGTCAGAGTTCAAGAGGTCAAAATGTTAGACATTCGTCGCTGAAAAATCGACCAAGTGCAACAGTCTTCCCGTATAGGCTTTGCAGCCATTGTGGTGGTTCACCTTCCTATTTTCTGTGGGGTCTATATCATGTGTTTGAAACCCTCCTTGTCCACAACAGACCAAAAAGGGAAGAACATTTCCGAACTATGAAACTTGGGCGGACCTTCATTTCATTTCGATAGCTAGCATAGATCTCATGAGACTCGTCCACTATTACAATAAGTTGTTGTGCTACATAGTTGAAACTGAGTTCAAGAGGTTCTAACTCTGCAGTAGAGTGCTTGTTAAAAGCGTCCAATAATGGCAACTGGATTTGTTTACCTCTTCTATCTTTTCATGAAAATTCCACATTCTTAACACACAAATCACAGCTCCTTAAACTTATAACCCCCGGAAAGAATTTTTCGGATCAAATTGGAAAGTTAACTTTTCTTTGAAAATAAAAGATGGCCTTCTTCCCTGAAAGATTTTATTATTTACCTCTTCAAAATGCGAAAGTTTAAAATATTTCTTCCCAATTTCTGTCTGCCTCACCCTATCATATCCTTTACCATCTGTCTCCACGAACCTACAGTGAAACGGACAGAAAAAAGAATAATAATTATTAATTAGAACAGTGAAAAAAGAATAACTATAAAAACTAAGAAATGAACCATATTAACAAATCGTGCGCAAAACAATAAAAAATTACAGACCTGTAGTACGAAAGTTTGTACATGAGAGAATTTAGCATGGTTGGGGTGGCCTGAGAATCAATGCGATACTGACCATCTCTCTTTACCAAAAAAAAAGGAGAAAACAAAATACAAGTTAGAGAACTTTGTTTAAGAACTAGTCAAAACAGCATCACGTTACAACGTGTTAACATAATTTTTTTCAAAAAAAACTGCATTTATAATCGTGCATTTAAAAAGGAGAACAATCACTTACTAGGTAATCCGGTTCCTTGATATGAGGAAATACACCACCACCTATACGAACCATCCACAAGAACTTATTGATATCATCACTGGGATACCCAACAAAACCTGCAAAGACAGAAAAGAAATCAGAATAAACATTTTGCATTGGTTATGAAAAAGGGGAGAGACTGATTACACCCGGTGACAACCAAACTAACATTAGATTTTTTTTTTAAAACTGTGGTAAGATGACTCGTCTGCCTATTCTTCAATTTCCACCTCATTGAGATTTTCAAAAAAAGATTCCAAGATGCAGCCCTTTAGTTCCAACGATCGACACTTCTTGCATCTTTTTTAGGAACAAGGAAAAGAATTTGGACAAAAAAAAATTGGTTCCTATCTTTACGTCATTCCAGAACGTAGATTTGTCTACATTCCCAAATCCCAACATTGACTTAAATATTGGTGTATACCAAATTCTGCATCTTTTTTGTGGATCTTCATGGGCCTTGGGAGTTATTTAGAGAGATACTACCCGGTTTGCATTGTTATGGCTTGTACCAAATTTTGAATAAATGACCTTGCACCAAAGATCGTCTTTTTAATGGTAAAAGTAAAACCTCAAAATGCACTTAGCCAATAGGAAAATATTCCTTTATGCATTTCAAAAAGACCCAAATCTCCTTCAGGGGTTGCAACTACCTTATTTCCATGTCTCCCTCCCCTCCCTCCACAGAAAGGTTCTGTATAGTTTCTCAAGGACTTCATTATGGTTTCAGTGACCTTTTTGGGGGCAAGAAAAAAAAAAGAGAAAAATATATGGGAAGATTTGTGAGGGTAGCTTGTATCAAAGTGTGTCAAACACCTTTCGATATATGAGAAGCCCCCAAGTACGCAAGCATTTCTCTATTTTCTCAATAACAGGGTTAAAAAAATTAATGGAAACCAGTCTCGAAAATACTACATAATGATTTAATTCATCTCTCCAAACCAAAAAAACAAAACCCGCTGACCGAACATATTTCCTGACTCAATGAAACAAAGTAAATGTATGTGGATAACAAAATAAGAAAAGAATAGTATAATCTGATTCATGGGGGGGTTGCAACAGTATAAACTAACCTCCAAAGACAACAAGGACATATTTTACATCCAGGGAGTTGAAAATTTCCCAGGCTGCCTTTTCAGGAGAAGACATAGCAGTACCAACCGTTGCAATATGGGTATTGTTCCAGGTATTGTTGTCAACAATGACTGTGCGATTAGCCATAGCAGTAGTTTGATAGCCATAGTCCCACCACGACGCAACCTGGAGAACATGTTTGAACAAGCAACGCCACATAAATTATTACCTATGATAGTTTACCCACAAATTAGTAGGATGTTGGGAGCATTAAACATTTCAATGTAGGAATATAAGAGTGAGTGAAAACTTACTTTATCATCAACCTCAGTGTTGTGACTTAACCATGCATAAGCTTCTCTAAAGTCATCAAAAACATGGAGACCATCACGGGTGTGAGAAGTTAAAACAATAGAAGGTGCTGAATAAGCTTCTGCAGCTGCCCAGACACAATGAACCTACAACAGCTCGCAAACAAGAAAACCAACTCAGTAAATAAATATTGTTGGAGAAATGGAGAACTAGGAGCGGAAGAAGTTAGCAAAATAGTTTTCTGTTTTATAAACGAATATAGTTGTTCTTTTGCACATATTTGTAACTTGTAAGTGTAAAGCCATAAATTTGAACTATCACATGTCTGCTCGCATTCAACTGTGATATTATTATTATTATTACTGTTATTATTAATTTGATAATAAACCAAGTTCCATTCAGAAAAGAATGATAGGACACAAGAACAAGGAGACATACAAACAAAGCCAACAATAGGGAGGCGCCTACAAAAACAGCCTCCAATTTAGCAGAATAACACCAAAACTAATTACTAAAGGGCTTAAGAATGAATAATACACGATTGTTCTAAAAATCTTAAGATAGAATGAACGCATCAATGAAAGCTATTAACTAACATAATTGAACAAGAGGACATAGCCAGCTTCAATCAGTATTGCAATCATTAATGTCGGTAGAGGAGTGATAAAGCACCCAAAATGAAGGGTACAGAAAAATATGTTCAACTTACCACATAAAAGGCGCCCAGCAAGACAAGTAAGAAAAGAGCAATAATAGATGTTGCGAAAGGTAAAACCAGCAGCCTTTTACGAATTTGAGACTTGAGGGATGGCTTTACAACTGGCTCTTTTTCCTTCTTTCTGTTCTTTTTTGATGGTCGTTCTTTAACTGTATCTTCACTTTTTTGAGGTTTCACCACATCATGGTGTGCTACAACACCACCATCAGAGACAGTATCGCCTGCCTTAATTTCCAAACCCAAGAACCAATATTAGTATCATTTTGATCGTCTTGTAAGAGAAGAAAAAATGCAAACATATACCTAACCAACTTTGGGATAAAATTTACTTACTTCTTGTGTATCCAGTGCTTCTCCAGGCATCTGAAACTTTATAGACCCAGTAAAAACTTCAAAGGCTTGAGAAAGTGCAATTCCAGACAAAATGCATGCTGCTGGGGCAAGTACAAGCATAAGACGCACCTGTCGTATCATCCAATAAAAAAGTGTTAAGGGATATATTATGTGCATTAAATGATTGAATTTTTATTTGGAAGCCAGAAAATGGTTCTCACCATAACTCCGGAGAAGTACACTGCTGTAGCAATGTAGAGGACCACAAATGAGCTAGCATCAGATAATGGTGAAAAGCATGCCTAACAAAGGTAAGAAGTTAAGAACCACGGTAACATTTCTGATGATTGAAACATTTTAAAAGAACAAGTAATCTAAAAAAATACGTACAATAATACCGGCTGGAACCAAGAATGCCAAAACATTGATGTCCATGAAGTAAGAAGGCCAAGTAGGTGGTTGATGCTCACTAACACTAGCAATTATAGGTATGTACTTGCTTGCATAAGTCCTGATTGATTGCAACAAAATAAGAGCGTTTCAGGAAATAAAGATAAATATTACAACACCATTTATTAATAAGCTATAAAACCACTTTGCCATGCCAATGATATCATAAATAATGCCAGAAAATGCTAAAAGTTACTCCCAACTCATGTTTTACGTCTTAATAACCCAAAGCTAGAAAAAGACCAGAAAACAAATGAAGTTGTGGATCAACTATGTTGTTAGATAGGATAACAGCCAAGAGATTCGGTCTAATTTGCATCATTTTTATGGGATCAAATCTTAGCTACATCACTATCACACATGATCCATTCAACAACTATCAGATAAATTCATGAATAAACTTAAATAAAAACAGCACGAGTCTGTGAGCTGGCTTCTTACGGATCTAGAAGACTTAAACTGCGCCCACTCCACCCCATGGTTGGGCTGGAAGCAACGAGAGCTACAAGAACCGCGATGACTGCACAGCAAACTGCCCTGAAGAACAAATAATGAAGGATGGAGGTCAATTGCATATTCTTCCTGCAACACCATCAGCAGTGGGGTTTGGAGAGCTTATTTTGTGGGGGGAGGGAAGGCATAGAAAGCTTACAGGCCAATAGACACAACGAGAGTAACAGCTACTTTAAACATTTTCTCGGAGAGAATTCCTTTGATATAATAAACAAGAGCCACCACGTGGATAATGATGAAAACCTGAAAACAAACCACAAACAGGGAGAAAACAAGATGTGAACAAAAAAAATTAAGAGACTAAACTACAGCTGATACTACTGTACATTCATACATATTGAGGCAAATGAGAAAGAAAAAAAACACGAAGCAAAACAAAAGAGCAAAAAAAACAGACAGACAACAAATAAACTTTAACACCAGTAGCCATAAATCTTATTGCTAATATTTAAAAAATTTATCACTCATTCACTCTTTAGAGTACTGGTTGTAAATTAATCATAATCTAGAATACATATAGTCTAAAGGTACTACAAATTAATGTCCTCCAGCATTAACAAAAAAAAGTGCAATTGAATCCTTTAATCATCATAACAACTAAAAGGCAGAGTTGTAATCAAATTTGTGCACTGGCAAGACAATTTTGCAAAAGTAATTAGAGATCGTTAAACACAGTATAGGCAACAATACTGACCAAAAATGATGCAAAATGTTCTGATGTCATCACTGCATTAAATCCAACAACTGGGACCAGTGCAGCCAATAGTGTCCCCAAGACAACCTGAATTGTGAAATCCACAAGTTCAAGATGAGCTAAGAATCTCACACAAATATTGGACTTTATACCATGGTATTGTGTTTTTGCGCCGTTAGATTTATATTCATACTCTTCAAATCTAAAAATTTCATCAGAAAAGGGCACTCCAAGTTAAGTCAGTTCACACTTACAAGAGGAGCATATGCAATATACAATCGAGGAGAATAGCGTCCAGTTACAATGCACAAGAGTGCATGCATCGGAATAAGATTAATAATGAATGTGTAACCTCCCCAAGAGCAAACCTGAAGAGAGGGACATGAAGAAATAAATAAACAGAAGCAGAATAGATGAACATGAAACATATGGAAATGGAAATAAGGTAAATAAGAATAAAATTATAAAATGATGAAACACAAATAAAGATATCAATGGAACCGGAATACATGTCTTACCATGTAAAAATATGCAATGGCATTTAAAGTGGCATAAAAAAGGGATCCAGTGTTCAATGTCTGCATTTCACACGCAACCAATTCAGTGTATGCTTAAATAGAACATAATAAAACGATGTAAGTTTCATACTCAATGAAACTTCACTTCCTATCAAAATAATAATGATTATTGAAATAATAAGATAATGGACATATGAAACTAAGCATCAGACAGATAAATGCATCGACCAGTAACTCAATCTGACTGCAGCATATCAACTCATCTAGTAACAGTATTTGAACACAATTACAATAAGCATGCTACGGTCCTTGACAAATTACATTTCTCTCATAAAAAAATCTGACCTTTATATAAAGATAAAAAGTGAAGATCAAAGCAAATATAGCTACAGCTTCATTGTCATAGCTGCCAGCCACAGACCGTGATATATATGATGGAACCTGTAAAAAACAAAAGCAGCAACTAAACTATGAATTTTTTTACACCTATACATTAGAAAGTTTCAAACAAGCACACAATTCTTAGTAGACAAACAAGATCTAGAGATGCATTCTGGTCTAGCACATGCTGGGAAGAGTTTTGAGAATTTGCAGCAAACTTACATCAAAAGTCAAAACTTGGTTCATACAAAAGCAACACGACAAATACAAGACATATTGGCCATTCCGTTAGAACCAGATTGATAGATATTGAACATCGGATCAAACTTAGAAATGAAAATGACAGTTACCTATTCTTCAAGGGAATATTATTTAACAGAATGAGAAGTAACCATTTCAATAAGAAACACTCCACTCTCAACACTCTGACTCAGCATATTGAGCTTAAGGACGTTTCTCACTGAAATAAGCTGATTGGATGTGGTAAATAAATCATATGAATACAATTTTAAATAACTAAAATTATAGAGAATAGAATGACGTCAAATGGTTGGTGTTTGATGTTAATGTTAATGCAATAGCTTAAGAAGAGACATAAGTGAAGATTCAAAGTTTTGTGAATATAAGTGATGTGTAAATACCATGGCCAAAAGAGCTGCAGCTGTCAGTCCAGCACCAGCACCTTTAACTTCCTGAGAAATAGCACTCGCACTCGGTTATTATTTTGACTAATCAGAGAGTATAGCATGTGTCAAAAACATGGCATGTTGCAGGAATCCAAACCTTTGTTAGCAGGTAAGTTGACCATGAAGCAAAAGCAGAGAATACAGGTGCAGTGAATACACAGACAGTTTCCACAGATAAAGGAATGTTCACGGCGTTTACTACCCTGGCAGAAAGCAATGAAGAGAACATTAGTCCGTATAGGACACTGATAAGCAAGGGTTATCCATTTCTTCCACTTTGTTAAGAAGAGACCATCCATAAAGAATGCCTTAACCAACAGACGGGTGAGATGATGAGAAGAACTAATATTTCTAAGTCGATTAATATAAGTTCTCAAACACGCACCGCCATAAAATGCCTGCAGTTAATGTGAGACCGGGATAGACGGTTCCACCAATTACTCGCCCTAGAGGATACCTAAAGGACATTAACACACAAAAACACTTCATATTATGTTAGGGCAAAAGAAATGAATGTCCAAAGCATGAAGACTTGGCTCTGAAAATTGGTTGCACGACAACGTAACATTACCAGGTCCGATCATCGAACCAGTTCCAAAATTCATAAATTCCCTTCTTTGAAAGATACTGAAAAGAAAAAACATAGAAATTATTTTCTCATACTATGTTCGTAACGTCATAGGCACTAAAATGGATACTCAGAAACCAAACCTGTGTAACTCTGTAATTAAAATACGGATCAAATTCGTGAATAACACTCTCATACTTTATGACCTGCAAATCATCGCACGTAACAATTAAGACTAAACGCTTTTACTAATATACATAATCAAAAATTCAACAAATAAAACAGAATTATAGACTCCGCTATGAACTAATTCGCCTCATCTCGTATAAACGTATAAACGAGACAGGCAGATTCAGCATTTTAGCAATAATCTACAACAACACCATGCGAGACGAAGCTCGTAAATCTAAACGATGAGTTCTGTGCTCAGTTTTTGAGATCGTTATAGACGAATTATCAACAGACTGTTCAGATCAAGGAGCGATGAGAAAAAGGAGATCGAGAAGCTTACAGAGAAAAGGCGAATTGAGAATGCGAGGACGCCGATCAAGATGAGAATGAAGAAGGATAGAACATTTCCAAATGCGTCCCTTAGCGTTGATCCTTTAGCGGGAGCTGGAGCGGGAGCGGGAGCCGCCATTGACGGCCAGATTGAGGTTGGAGGGTGTTCTCGAGAGTAGGGCGCAAATCAACTGGAAGAGAACCAGAGAGATATACAGACGAGACGACTTTGCACAAAATGAAATCCTCAGTCCAACTCTCGAGGATTTTTTTTTTTCTTTTTTTTATAGGACGATAATGGGCCTATTGAAATTTATTTAGGTAAGATTTAGTTTAAAAAGTTATATGGAGTAGTTAAATATTGAGAATGGTAATAAAAAATTCTTTTGTATAGTTTTTGTGTAAAATGGTTAAATTAAAATTTTATTGAGATGCAAATTTAAAATAAATAGTTATTTTTAAAATTTAAAATAAATTGTTAAAAATGAATAGTTAAAAATAAGTTATTTTAATTAATTTGATTATAAACAATCTAGTATAAATGAATTATTAGAAATGATAATTATTTTTAAAAGTAAAAATTTAAAATTTTAGTAAAAACTCGTTTGGATGTAGGTTTTCGAGGGGAGTTAAAAAATTCTAAAACTAAATTCTACTTCAATAGCTCGATAAATTATTTTAAAAATCGAGAAGTATAGTCAAAATTTTGTTTAGATATAATTTTTATTTTTGTAGATGAATTGGAAACAATTACTTGGTTGTAGATTTAAAATGATTAGTTGTCAACATAGTAATAGCTCAACCGACATCAACGCTTATCTAATGACTTAGAGGTCTTGGGTTCGAGTCTCCCCATCTCTAATTGTTGTAATCTTAAAAAGAAAAATTAAAATAATTAATTATTATAAATAGTTAAAAAATTATCATAAATTGTTGGTTAAAAATTAGTTATTTTGAAAATAAATTAAAAGTAAGTGTGAGATAGAGGGATGATGAAAAGTGAAAAAATTGAAATGAGAAAGATGAATCTCATAAGAAGGTTAGATCCTCCTTATTCAGCAGATTTGAGCTTTTTTTTTAGTTCAGATTTGTCTTCCGACTGTGGAGGTGGCAATGAAGGTGAGAAAGGGCCTTCAACAAATTTAATGTTATTAGGAGAAACTTGAAGATGGCTTGAGTGGAAGACAAAAAGAAAAATGAAAGAATGAAGATGAGCGGAGAGATAGAAGATGAACCTCATACTTAGGCCCCGTTTGATAATCATTTGATTTTTTGGTTTATGCTTTTAAAATTTAAGCATATTCTCACCCAAATTTCCTACCATATATTATCTTTTCTAAGAAAGTAGGAGAACATTGACCAACTTCTAAAAACAAAAACAAACTTTTGGAATTTTTTTTTTTTTTTAAAAAGTTGGTTAGTGTTCTCCTACTTCCTTAAGGAAAAATGTATATATGCTAGGAATTGTGGAACACATTGTAGGAAATTTAAGTAAGAATAGGCTTAAATTTCAAAAACAAAAAACAAAAAAACTAAGGTCTTGTTTGATAACTATTTGGTTTCTTGTTTTTGGTTTTTAAAGTTTACGCCTATTTTCTCTCAAATTTCCTACAATTTGTTTCATCCTTTCTACCATGTATATATATTTCCTTAAGAAAGTAGGGGAATACCAACCAACTTTTAAAAACAAAAAAAAGTAGCTTCCCAAAGTTTGTTTTTGTT
>JBBMEF010000008.1:8365474-8385111 GCA_037832685.1 Sicyos baderoa | reverse complement strand
CGAGAGAATCAACTAAGTACTCGAGAGAGTGCTTTTGAGAACTTGAGAAAGTTCTAGAATCGGATATGTAGTTCGTGTCATTCGTTGAAGGCGAACCTCCTAACCCTTAGATCCTCTAGCATCTTTTAGCGATCAACTTACAACTCTAGCGTAGACAACACCAACCAACATTCACAATATAATTGTCATATTTTATTGACCCTTGCATAAGACACATATTTTCGCAACTAACAAAGTTCCCTGAGGATTCGACTTGGACTTACAATTATTAAACTTGCTACAAGAACGTGTATACTTGCACACTTTGTTAATAGTCTCTCACAAAGTAGACCCAATCAAATTCGTCAACGACGAAGTTCCATCACCTAGCATTTAACCTAACCATCCTTTATTTCTTATTCGCTTCGCTGTGTGTTTACTATTTTTACAACAGTACCCTTGGTAAACATTTAAACAAAACAAATAAATCAACCGTAAAACTATGCCTCCACTTAGTTCATGCAAAAGAGAAAATGCAGGAAAGCGAAACAAGACTCGACATGCAACGACAACGACTCCCCATGGCCTACTCAGTTCCAATCATCCATCCCGATACATCTCGTGATAACCTGTGGAAAACCACAGAAAAGAAGGGTGAGTTTCAACTCAGTAGGGATCCCGAACGGAACCACAACATACATTTTAAACAATTACAATGGGTTACACCCTCATCCATACACTAGACATGTAACCCCAACAGTTATCAACAATGAATACAAAACCCCTCCGATAAAATAACAGTATTGGGTACGAAACCACTCACATAAAATAACAACAATGGGTACGAAACCCCTCAGATAAATAACATCAATGGGTACGAAACCCCTTTAAAATACGTTGGGCACAAAACCCTTCATAGATAATTTAGGCTAACCCCTCATAATAATTTGGGCGAACCCCTCGTAACAATTTGGGCGAACCCCTCATAGATAATTTGGGCAAAACCCACAAACAGTATCATTCCTAAAAGATTAATTCCAATACAACATCACAGTGAAGTTTCAGCAAGGCATGCTCACAAAATTATAACATTCATAAAAAAATTAACCCTTACTAATAAGATTGGGTAAAAAAAAACCCTCCATAATAATATCCGTGATAGCGTTATTATAAACCAATAAGACAAGCATTCCACTCCGTAATTCATACCAATGAAGCAATGCAAAACTTTTAATGCAACTACCCTTACCTTGGCCAAAACAAGCTCTACAACTCCGAGCTCAGACCGTTCCTCCTAATTCTCCGACATTCGGAACCTATAACACCGCTTTTGTGTTAGAAAAGCACCTTAAATCGCCACAAAACACAATCTAAGCGACGCAAATACCCGCAGGCCAAAATCTGGATAGCTCGATCAATTAAACAGGGAGGCAGTAGCTCGAATTCTAAATCTGGTCAACAATCATGGTTTAAAATTGGGTGTTGTGTGGGCGACGAAAAACAAAGAAGGAGAGGTGGTTTCTGCGCCTCTGTGCGTGAAAATGGAGAGAGAAAAGAAAGGGAAAGAAAGAAAATGTGGAAAGAGAAAGGAGGAAAAGAAAAAGAAAATAATAATAATAAAATAAACTTTTTTTGCTTGACTTAACCATTTTGACTTGACCATCCCAAAATTCCAACAATTAATAACACCCAAGCCACTTTCATTTTGTTTTTGAAATGAAAATTAATTAAAAGTGCAATAAGAATAGCTCAACTCACTTAAATAAAGTTAGAAAAAGCCGGGATGTTACATTCAAACTCCATGATGGCCACCTACTGAACAATCACGAATATAAAAAAAATGGATTTTTTTTCAAAAACATTTTTGTAATGTATCTAATGCAATAAATATATATTAATTACCATTTCAAATTTTATTCAACCAAAATTAGTTGAGAAAATTGTAACTTTTAAAGTATGATGTTTGCCATAGTTAACTTCTTAAACTTTTCATTTGAGCAATTAACTCTCTAAAATTTAAAAAATAATGCAATTAATTCATTTGGATTAAATTTGAGAAGTTTTTTTTTCTTCATGGTTATGACATTGTTTATATTGTTTTAAATTGTAGAGCGTTTTTGTAATTCTTCTTTAAATATAAGTATTTTTCGAAAAAAAAATATATACAGATTTGCGGGTTCTAAAAAAACGTTACAAATTTAAATTTTTTTTGAGAAAATTTAAATTTCTACTTTATTATTATTATTATTATATATATATATATTAAATTAATCTTTCAACTCTTATAGTAAGACTGTTTCAAAAAAAGAAAACTCTTATATAGTATACAAATTTATTAATGAAAAAAATGATGAATGCATTAATATCGTAATCCACAAATCTAATCATGAAAAGAACAAACTAATTTTTTTTCAAAAAAAAAAAAAAACTAAATTAATTACGGAAGAAAAACGGGTTTAAATTTGGAAGTGCGTTGATGCAAATTCTAGGAGATGCATGAAACCTCCAGTCTTCTCTCTAATATTTTAGTCAAAGATATGAAGCTAATCCTAAGCATGTGTTATTGGTTGGTTTGGTGACTAGAGACAATAATTAAGCAAAACAAAAGATTAAAAAGTTTTGCTTAAGGTTTAAGTTTGATGAACAACTTCAAGATATCATCAATTTGCATAGACCACGGTTAATGTATTGTAACCTTCTAGCCTTTTATAAATAACTAAATTTCAAAACTTATTCACATTTTTCTTTGATCACGTGATCTAGTCAATCGGATTGAATTCGACAGGGCAAAACAAAGCACCAAAAAAAGGTACGAAACAAAGTGAAGTTAGTTTTCATATATAGAGTAATAACGAAGAAGCCGGTCGAATAATTTAATCGGAGCTTCGCTCTGCTTTCCCGAATTCATATATATGGTAGGAGAAACCTCTCCATGATGATCATAAGCCCAGATGAAAGCATGAAGCTACCAATGGAACATAATAGTATAGGAAAAATCCCTCTTTGGGTGATCATCCGCAACAAATAGGAAAAGTAATTAATATTAACATGTTGCAAAATCACAAATATAGAGCAAGACAGCAGATAGGAAACAAGAAGGAAGAATTGTAACCGTAACCACCATGTATAGTTTAGTGGTTAAAGCTCAAAAAGTCATTCAAAAGATGAACATATAATAATCACCTATCTAGAAATTAATTTTCTTCAATTTTTTTTTTAAAATTCAAATGTGGTAAAATTATATATTATATATCCTTGCATGCAACTTAGTCCGAACACTCACGAATATATATATATATAAAAGTTTAATAGTGAACTAACAATCAATAGAGAGGTGAGAAATAATTACAAGGGAAAAGATATTGGGTAGAAAAACAACTTAAGAATGTTATACAATTAATTAGCATTAAACCCTATTTATTCCTCCTTTGACAGACACTAAACTCTTGACAAAGAATGTAGGTTGGAAGTCTAATGGTTTTCGTTTTATTGGAAGGAATTTGAAATGTTGAGTTTTAACATCGTAGAGAATCACGCGTCCTTGTTTAACTTCTATTAGAAGTTCATGAGAGCTCACAAAAAGCAATAAATCTTGAATTATAAAAAAAAGGATCATTAATTGTCAATAGCCTTGACCATGAAAGTACCTCACATTCATCTTTGTTCATTTCCCAAATATCTAATGTGTAATTATTATAATTATGAAGAATAATAGATCCATTCAAAACTCCCAAGTTTCTATGTTTGTTATGTTGCTCCTTCATCTCTCCCGGTATCGAAATTCTGCCGAAAACCTCTTCCTTCATGTCGAATGTGATTATCATTTCATAGCTTTCATAAACATCCACCCACCAATAATATGTTCCTTCGCTATAAGTCTCATTGTGAGGTATCCAATATGGGAAGCCATTATTATTCCAAATTGGACATTCAATTTCTCTCTACCTATCTTTGCTCAATTCGCAAATTTGTACTCTCGAATAATTTATATATCTAGAGCTAAAAAAATCCACAACCTTAACTACCTTATAATCTTTAGATTTTGGATCGTATTCGAATCCAACCGCTTTTAGCTCCAAATCATGTAACCATCTTTATTCGGGAGAAGAATCGACTGCGGGAGTTCTCTTAATTCCATGGTGATGGGATTACATAGGAAAATTCTACACAAATCCGAGAGACAAAGTAATCCATGAGAATGACTGTGGATATTGAAATTCGAAAAATCCTCATCCATTGGCAAATGGACATTGAAAAAAGACTCAAATTGGTTGGAGGAGAAAATGGAGAATGTGTATTGAGGTTTTGAACACTCCAATGTCACGCAATGCTTAAGAAGAACGTGATCGTGTTGAGTAGAACTAGAAAGATGTTTTCTTATGAATGTTGGATGGTTGATCAAAGCATACCAGGATTTGCAAACGTATTTGAATCGGAGCAGAGACTCCACCGGGAGCATCGATAGAATCTCGATCAACAATTCTTCTGCCAAATTTTTGAGAGCCGCCATTAGAGACTTGTGAAGTTCTTCCTTTAGGGTTCCTAATTAGAATACGTAGTAAACAAATTAAACCGAAACAAAAATATAATGAGAGATGGTAATCAAAGGTTTAATTTACTGTTTACAAGAATATATGCCGGTGGAAGGCTATTTAAAAGAAGGAATATCTTTTATACTACATTACTTAAGTATCTCAAATCTATTTTTCATTTTAAATCTTTAGATGATAAATATATAATTTAAAAACTATTTATATCTCTATTCAAGTCTTCAATCAAGTTTCTTTTCAAAAAAAAAAAAAAAAAAGTCTTCAATCTAGTCTATTGCAATATTTTATCTTCTGATTGATTTTTTTTTTTCAAAAAAACATTTTTTTTATGTATCTTATACAATTAATATATATTAATTACATTTCAAATTTTATTCCACCAAAATTAGTTGGGAAAATTGCACAAACCATTTCTAAAGCATAATGTTTGCAATAGTTAACTCCCTAAAATTTGAAAAGTGATGAAGTTAACTCATTTGAGTTAAATTTGATTTTTTTTTTTTATTTATTTTATTTTTTTGAGTTACAAATTTGAAAAGATTTCACGTGTGTTAGAAAGGTAAAAGGTTCTTCAACTTGATTTGAAAAGAATTTGAAGCATTTGAAAACCAAGCTTCAACGATTATTTATGCACTTTTATGGCTGTTTGGATATATGATTCTTGTTTCTTTTTAATAAACCATCTTATAACTAAGAGAAAAGAGAGCAGTAGTTGCCAATCTTCTTCTATAGTTTTAAGTTTTTAAAGAGAAATGATAAGTAATTTTTTTTATGACAAATTGTGAGAAATGTCTATTTTCCATTAACTTTCCACAAATATTTAACATTAAATATCAAATATCAAAAGATCTTAACAAAATTTTTATAATATCTTAACAATATTTGTTTCTAACAATATCAAATAATAAAAAAAGAAGTTCGCCGTGATTTAAAAAATTTGAAGATTCTTTCATCGAAAAGAAAGAACAAGCTGTTATTTACCTCGAAGATTAAATAATCGACCCACTCCCCTATATTTTTCCCTTATTTATTTCTTGGATATAAATTAAAGAACAGCCCTGGAAGTATTTATTATAAAAAAAAAAACTAAATTTTTAAAAGCACATTTTTAATTAGAATTTATATCAAAAAAATGGTTTTTTTTTTCTTTATATCCGTGACTGTTCAGGCCAGCTTTCGTGCCCCTAAACTAATGTCACGAGACATACCGCCTGATCCAACAACATTTGGATGCCAAGAAAATTGTAGAAAATTAATTCCTAGATGGTGGCTACCACGAGGTTTGAACCCATCACCTATACACCCTAAGACCTCCATTACCAATTGAGTTATGATAGTTTTTTTTTTTTAGTATAAATTAAAAAATGGTCTTGATGAAGGATAATAAGCCGGATAAAATCATATGTGATTAAGATATTATGAATTTTGAATCGACAACATCAATAGTTGTTTAACTAAAAAAGGAAGTAAATTTAGCAAAAAATCTTATTGTTAACTTGTAACCGAAAATAATTTCTAATTAAGAAGACAATTTATTAAATCTTATTGTTAACTTGCAACAGAATGCGTGGATGACGCGATTGATTATCTTGTTTGGTATTAATCTATTTTCAATTCACTAAGGATAGATAGCTAATTCTAGAAGTGAATCAGATTGATTTCATCACTGGTTGGTTTATAATCTAAGGTTAAATTTGATGAAAACTCCAAAGACAATATTGTAGCCTTCTAGCTTTTTATAAATAACTTAACTTCCAAAACTTATTCACATTTTTCCTTTGATTAGGGTAATTTGTGAAGGTAGGTTTTTTTTTTTTAAAAAAAACTTTTTGTTAAAATGGATCTATTTCTCATGGATAACTTCTTCTTCTTTTTTTTGAAAAGGCCATGGATAACTTCTAACAGAGAGTTTTGGTTCTCATGTCCAAGTTTTTTCTTCTCGTCAAAGTCAAGTAACTGATGCAAAAATTACAATATATGATTGGCTTAGCAAATTACATGAAAGATAATTGCGGGTGGGAATGGAAAGGGTAGATTAGATTGATGATCATTAGCATACTACCAAGTGATCAATGGCTACGATGTAAAATTTCTATATATATTTATGAAGTGATTATCTTGATATTTGACATTTAAAACCAAACACTTTTTTTTGTTTTAATGTCAAACAAACTTTCATTAAATAAACCAACAAACACATCGAAGACCACTCACAAAAACTAAACAATCGACCCACATTCTGAGCCGCAAACGAACAGAAAAGGAAAAGCAAAAAGAAAGGAACATTCTAACACTTTTAAGCAAGAAAAATGATCTAAAAGCTAATTTCAACACTTTTACTTAATCCGGTATCATAAGTTCTAATGACGTATATGATCCCATTAAGGTAGCTGGAAAAACTAAACACTTTTACTTTATTTTTTATTTTAGTCTTTGTAGATGATCTATTATTTATTTAATTCAATGAGCTCTGATTTGTACTGTGAAATGTACGGTGTAAAAAGTCTTCCAGAATTTGAGTAAAGTTTGTATTTCTTTAAAGCTGTTGGCTTTCATTTTCATTGTGTCCCGAGGGCCATTGCTTTCATTTTCTAACATTGTGCTTTTTTTTTTTTATTCATAGCAATTTGGGTGCACCCCGGGTAGCACCCCCACCGTGATACCTTTCATTTAGAGTCACACATCTTCTTTTTTCTTTTAATTTTTTTTTATAATAAATATAAAGTAAAAAAAATAGAGATGAGATGTGTGGCACCAAATGTGCCACATGGGTGATATCACGGTGAGATGTGTGGCACCAAAAGTAAAAAAAGAAATACAAACTTTACTCAAATTCTGGAAGACTTTTTTATATGAGAAATATTTAGGTAATGTCCGGGCATGACCTAAATATTAATGCCCACATATGTGGCTCAATATGGGCCACAAACTCTTTCTCTTTTTTTTGTCTTTTTATTTTTTAAGCTTAACATACACTAACATGTGGTTAATATTAGTGGGCATTATTATTTAGGTCATGCGGGCATGACCTAAATATTTCTCATTTGATATCTCATAATTTTTTCTACAACAAATAAAAAACTAAAACTAAGGTCTCTTTTTTTTTATAGATTAAAATGGTATCTTAGCATGGCAGCTTATAGAGACCAAATCTATATTAATGTTTTACAAGCTTGCCACATTCTTGAACAAGATTTGTTCTATATGGATAACTAACTACAAATTTAGGAAGTCTGCAAAAACAAGTCATTTTGGATCTCAAAATGCAGTTTCAAATTATTGGGAAAAACCAGAAGGGTATCACAACAGATCCAACACAAAAACCATATCATGCCCAAAGTGCAGTACAATCAACTAATAGTTACAACACAACCCAAAACTTAAAGACCCATGTATCCAATAATCACTACAAAAACACTCTAAAATTCAATGAACACAAAATCTAAATAAACTGGAAGTGAAATCTAAAACATGAAGAGAGATAAGAAAAGAGCAGCCATGATTGATCAAGTCCAAATATAGTTAATAATCCCACACTTGATTTGGTTCCCCAAATTTTAGCATATAAAAAGGTTAAAAGCAAGAACCTCCAAATATAGTTCAAACATCTATGATCTACCCATCTAAAAATGAAGAGATCAAACAGAGCATATAATAATTTTTCGAAACATATAATTCCAACGAAAAGTAGAAATCCTTCACCAACATTCGATTGAAAGCAATCATGTAGAAATGTAACATAAATTTTGCAGAACCCTTACAAGAACATAACTTAACCCAGCTGAAAAGAAGCTTACATTTAATCAACACTAAAATCCATTCATTCCCCCCTTAACCGACACCAAGCTCTTGACAAAGAAAGTAGCTCGGAAACGGAATAGATCTCTTTTCATTGAAAGCTCCTTGAAGTGTTGAGTTTTAACATTGTATAGAATCGCAAGTTCTTCATTAACTTCCATTAGAAGTTCATCCGAGCTCACAAAGAACAATGGCTTATCAATTTCAAAAATAGTATCATTAATTGACAATATCTTTGACCAAAAAAACACCCCAAATTCATGTCCAAAAACCTCCTCACTCATATCAAATGTCAGTATGATTTCATATCTTTCATAAAGATTCGTCCACCAATAATATACACCTTCGCTATACATTTGAAAGTAAGGTGCCCAAGATGCACCACTACAAACCGGAGTTTCAATTTCTCTCCACCTATCTTTGCTCAAATCGTAAATCTCCACTCTCGAATCAATATACCTAGCTTCCTCAAAATCCACAACCCTAACAACTTTGAAATCCTTAGATTTCGGATCGTACCCGAACCCGACTAACCGTCATTAATATCTTCTTTGGGGAGAAGAATCGACGGCGGGAGTTCGCGAAACTCCCCAGTGGTTGGATTACATAGGAATATATTCCTATAAAGATTGGTGAGACAGATTAAACCGTGAGAATGACCGCAGATTTCAAACATCGTAAAACTCTCATCCAATGGCAAACGAACATTGAAAAAAGACCTATAGCGATCGAGGGAGAATACGTTTTCCATTAGTTTAGTGTATTGTGGTTTCGGACACTCCGACGCCACACGAAAGTTGAGAAGAGCTTGATTGTGTTGAGGAGAATTAGACAAATGCTTTCATACGAATTTGGGATCGTAGATTAGAGCGTACCAGGATTTACAAACGGATTTGAATCGGAGCAGAGACCCCGCCGGCAGCAGAGATAGAATCTCCATCATCAAATCTTCGGGCAAATTTCTGAGAATCGCCATTAGAGAGAGTTGTGAAGTTCTTCCCTTAGGGTTTATGATTCAAATATGAAACAAATTATCGAAACGAAAATATACGATGAGAGAGCCCATAATTGAGTGCGGCTAATTCGCCAAATAAAGCCCTTAAAAAAAATCGCCAAATAAAAAATAATAAATTAAATTAAATCGGATTAAATTTTGAAGTCGTGGTTGTTCATATATTTCTTTCCATTGACTTTTATTATAGAGGGAGAGTTTGATTTAATTAACCCAAAATTTTTACGGCTAAAATTTGAGTGAATAACATTAATTTGTAATTAACATAATCAAACTTTTATTACTCTTTTATAATTGATAACTCTCAAACTCTCAAGAATTGAGAGGTAAAGTAAGAAAATAAGATAGATTTATATGTGAATTTGCTAATATTTAATAGAAATAATATGACTTTCGCTTCGTTATAACATTGTTTCGCTTAAGCCAAAGATCCTATGGTTTTCTGAGTAGGATGCATTTTAGTAGTCTGGCTTAAGCAAAAGTGTCTGAATGTGTGCAAATATGTAAAGTGTTTAAATGAATTGATTCTTCTTAGTTTGCTTGCAGCCTTTAAACGAATCCAAGCGAAGTTCTCACTTGACGAAGGTGATCGTGACATCAAATCATCAACGAAGCAAAACACACTTCGTCTCAACATTCAACGAAGCCAACCAGACGAAGCAGCACTTCATCACTACGAAGCCAACGAACCGAGCACAACGAAGTTGATAACTCTCAATAATTGAGAGTTAAAGTAGGAAAATAAGATATATTTTTATAGGAATTTGCTAATATTTAATGGAGTTTATATGAACTTTCGCTCCGTTATAACATTTTTTCGCTTAAGCGAAACATCCTATGGTTTTCTGAGTAGGATGCATTTTAGTAGTTTGGCTCAAGCAAAAGTGTCTGATTGTGTGCAAATATGTTAAGAGTTTAAGGATTGATTCTTCTTAGTTTGCTTGCAGCCAACAAAGTTAAGCAAAGTTCACACTTAACGAAGGGAAACTCATCAAGACGAAGGTGTTCGTTACATCAAATCATCAACGAAGCAACATACACCTCGTCTCAACATTCAACGAAGCCAACCAGACGAAGCAGCACTTCGTCGATATGAAGCCAACGAACCAGAACCCAACGAAATAACCACTTGACAAAGTTTCGCCTTAGCGAAACTAAACGAAATCACCCCTGACGAAGGAAGTGGTCCCAACTTGGACAACCTTTTCAGAGGTTGATCGTGGAGCAGAGAATGTCAGTTGTCCCAGTCGAAAACGGTTCGTTGGAGCAGAAGGTGTCAGTGGTCCTCCAAGGGACAAAGCCCCACGCGCCTCAGAGTTCGTCGTCTTGTGCTGGCTATAAAAAGAGCCCTTCCCCTTCATTTGTTCTTGTCGCGTCCGAGAGGAGCCTCCACCGTAGCTTAGGTTTTTCGATCAGTTTTCCTTTGTTTTAGCCGTTGTTTCGTCGGCGTTCTTGTATTTCAAGTTTTCATAGTTTAGCTCTAGCATAGGAGTAGTGTAGCCGGAGTTGCAGCGTTCGTCGGAGCTAAAGAGGGGCTGTTGAGAGACATCTCCGACCAGGCTTCTTCTAACCTTGTCTTCTTTATTGCTTTCTCTACTTTCGTCGTAGCATAACTTGTAGTAAACACTTTTATCGCTTCCAATGAAGATATTTCCACGCTTTCCTATTGTTTTGCCTTTATTTTCATGGCATGAGTAGTTAATCAGTTCGTTGGAAGGAAGTGGGCAAGTAGGGAAGTTTCGCCTAAGCCAAACTTCTAGTTAAATTGAATATTATGCATGTTGTGCAGTTTTATTTCCTTTTCGAGAGAAGCATATGTGATAGAGCGAAGTTGCATGTTATAACACTAGGTTTTGCTAAGTTCTGCTTGCATGTAAAATGAATGCTTAGAGATAAGATTCGTCAAGTGTTGTTCGCTTATTTATAGTGTTTGAATTCGAGAGAACCAAACCAGGAGTTCGAGAGAACTACTTCTAGAGCTTGAGAGAGCCAAAGAGAAGCGAGCGAGGATCACCCTTAACCTGTGAGGTTTCGCCTAAGCGAAACTACCCGAAAAGTCCTATTTCATTCCAATGTTCGTTTTACGTTTATTTCACTTAGTTTAATCACATTTTCAATTTCAAATCATTCGTTACCAAACTCTCTTAATTTCGCTTGAGCATAAGTTTAACTTTTCCCTGTGGAGATGACCTTTACTTACATTAAAACTTGCTACAACAAGGACTGTGTATACTTACACATTTCTTAGAGATTCACACACTTTCGCTAGATCAGAGAAGAGTTTCGCTTAAGCGAAACCACCTGACACGTCATCATTTTCTATCCAATTTCCATTTATTTATATTTAATTAATATCGTGATGTGAAATCGCCAACAGAAGTAAATCCCCTTGTCGAAGTTTCGTTTTAGCGAAACTAACCCTGACGAAGGAAGTGGTCCCAACTTGGACAGCTTTTGCAGAGGTGGATCGTGGAGCAGAGAATGTCAGGTGGTCCCAATCGACAAAGGGTCGTGCGAGCAGAGGTGTCAGTGGTCCCCAAAGACAAAGTCTCACGCGCCCCAAGGTTGTCGTCTTGTGCTCGAGTATAAATAGAGCATCTCCCCTTCATTTGCTCTTGTCGAGTCCGAGAGGAACGTCCAGGTCACATTCGAGAGGAGCTTCCGACGTAGTTCTTAGCCGTTTGGCATTTCGAGTTGTTTCGTAGTTTAGCTTAAGCATAGGAGTATTGTAGCCGGAGTTGGAGAGTTCGTCGGAGCCAAGGAAGGGTTGTTAAGAGACATCTCCGATCAAGCTTCTTCTAACCTTGTTCCTCCCTTTATTGCTTTCTTTACTTTCACCTTAGCATAACTTGTAGTAAACATTTTTATTGCTTTCAATGAAGATGTTTATGAGCTTTTATACTGTTTTGCCTTTATTTTATGTCATGAGTAGCTAATCGAGTCGTTGGAAGGAAGTAGGCCGGTAGGAAAGTTTCGCCTAAGCCAAACTTCTAGTTAAGTTGAATATTATGCATGTTGTGTTAGTTTTATTTCATCTTCGAGAGAAGCATATGTGATAGAACAAAGTTGCATGTTAAAACACTAGGTTTTTCTAAGTTCTACTTGCATGTAAAATGAATGCTTAGAGATAAGATTCGCCAAGTGTTGTTTGCTTAGATATAACGAGTTTGAGTTCGAGAGAACCAAACGAGGAGTTCGAGAGAACCACTTCTAGAACTTGAGAGAGCCAAATAGTAGCAAGCAATGTTCGTCCATAGCATGTGAAGTTTCGCCTAAGCGAAACTGTCCGAAAAGCCCTATTCCCCTTCCAATGTTCAATTTTATATTCAATTCACTTAGTTTAGTCGTATTTCAACTTCAAATCATTTGTTTCCTAACTCTCTTAGTTTCGCTTGAGCATAAGTTTCACACTAATCCCTGTAAAGATGACTTTTACTTACATTAAAACTTGCTACAACAAGGACTGTGTATACTTGCACAACCTTGGAGATTCACACACTTTAGCTAGATCAGAAAATAGTTTCGCTTAAGCGAAACCAGCATTAACACGTCATCATTCTCTCTCCAATCCCATTCAATTAATATTCGATTTAATATTATGTGATGTGATTTCTTCCAACAAATTTTTGGCGCCGTTGCCGGGGATTGGATGATCATAATGGATTTAATTAAGTACGTGGCAATCATATTTGTGTAAAATAAAGTATGTATCAAAAGGACCCGTGGTACAATGATTTCATTGTTTGATTGTACATCAGTTCAACACCAGCGCCACGAATTCAAACCCTGAAGAATCGGTATTTGTAATCCCCTCCCCAATTTCTACTAAAAAAAATAAAAATAAAAATAAAGTACGTGACAATCATATTGGGGAAAATTAGAGATGTCCACGGGGCGGCATTCCCCGGCCCCGCCCCGCCACCAAAATCGATCACCGTCCCCGCAAAATTCACCATTTTTTTTTGCTGGGATCGGGTTCTCCGCGGGGAATTATTCCTCGTTCAATTTTTTTCATAAATTGTATTTTTTTTCACTTTTTATTTTTTTCTTTTATATCTTGTCCTACCTTTATTCAAAATATTTTTTATAAAAAATTCTATAAATATAATATCAATTTACAACTTTAACAAATAAATTTTCAACAACTTCAAAAAACAAAATAAATAAATTTTCAAAAAAAACTTACTTCTTTCAACAATGTGTAAAATCAAAAAAAAAAGAAAAAATTAATGACAAGGTGATTGTGCTTTCAAAAAAGAAAAAGAAAAAAGAAACTGTTAGTATATATAAATATATATACTGTTTTTCAAAAAAAAAAAATCTTACACTAATTTAATAATTTTTTTTTAAAAAATGTATATTAATTTAATATAAAAAAATATAAAAAAAATATATTCGGGACGAGGCGGGAATGGGGACGGGAACGGGGATCATATTCCCCATCCCCATTTAGTCACTGGGGAAAAAATTCGCCCCGCTCACTCTCCATTTCCCCGCTTAATCGGGGATTCACCGCCCCGTTCGGGGCGGGTCCCCGCGAGGTCGGGGCGGGGCGGAGAAAATGAACATCTCTAATGAAAATTGCTCAGTTTCATATAGATTATTTATAACTAAAATCCTACTCATTTTTGCAATTTAAATAATAAATAATAAATAGGAGCGCATGTCGATATGGATATGAACGTAATTTGCAACATCAAGGCCCATATTCCTCGGCCCAATAGAATAATCCATAATCCTTTTAGTCGGTTCCCAAAGGAGAGATATCCAGGATAAGTATTATGATATCCAGAGAAACAAACAGAAGGCGAAGAGGTGGAGGCGAGACAGAGAGCAATCTTTTCGCATCACTCGCAATCGCCTGGAACTCGCTGTTCTTACAACGGAGCCTCAAAATCGCGAAAAATCTCTGTAAGATTGAGAGGTAAAGTGAAGCAAAACAGAGAAGATGATTGAAAATTGAGTTCGAAGAAGAAACCTGTTCGCAACGAGCTGTTCTGGATTTGAGCCGAGAAGGCGACGGTGAGGATGTTACCAATGGTTTCCTCATTACGGCCTTCCATTTCGTCGTTTAGGTTTGCAGGCGCTTCTCGTTTGGCTCATTCTCTCGCTTCGTACACCCCTGCTCGGAGGCCGCCTTCATTTCATCATGGTTTTGGTGCGGATTTTGTTATGTTTATTGTGCCCTAATTTTGATCGTTTTTTTTGTGTGTTCATCAATGTGTTGCTGTTTTGTTTTTCTCTTAATGTGTCGTTGTGAATTGGAGGCTGCCTTCCATTTGTTAGAGCTTTCATATCACATTCTCTGCTAGATTTATTGCTATTTACTACGTTGCCTTTCTTTTTCTTTCTGTTACTACTGTGCTCTTTCCACTCTCATCTAAGAATCACGGACACGAGATATTGATACTACACGGACACGAGATATTGATACTACACGGACACGTAGACACGCTATTATTTCAAAATGCAGACACTTATACGTTAAGGACATGTAATTTAATATTATTCTTTGTTTTTTGAGAAGCTAATTTAATATTATTTTTATGATATACTATTAAAAGATTAAATCCAAAATATTTTAGTTAGTTATAAGCCTAGTTTTAAAAATTTCAAAATATTTAAGGTTTAGCTCATTTTTCTTTTCTCCATTCTATTTTCTTTCTTTCTTTCCTTTTTCATTTTAGTCCATCTATCTTTGATGGACGCCGACGGCCTCCACCAACACTACCCGTTGTCGAGTTATCGGCCATTTGAAACAAGTAAGTCTTAAATGGAGTGTTCATGGTGTGTCCGAAACTAAAAATAATAATAATAATAATAATAATAATAATAAATGATGATATGAAATTTTGAGTGTGAGTGTCCAGAAGTATCGGTGTCGTGTTGGACAATGGATGGCATGGATACTTTGTTGTCCATGCTTCCTAGACTGTCACTAAAACGAATGGCTAAATTGAAATAGAAAAATAAAGAAAAAACACTCCGATAAACTTCGATGATTTTTTTTTATGCACATAGCATAATTTATGCATGGTTTTCTGGTTTGCAATGCAGATTTTATGTAGACTAGCTGATTTATTTTTATATTCGTGACTGTCCGAGCTAGCTTGCACATACATTGACTAATGTCAAGGGACATACGGCCTGAGCCTACAACATTTGGATGTCAAGGAAACCGTAGGAAATTAAATATGGATATATTTTATTTTTCTTTTCAAAGCATGTTTTTTTTCATTTGAAGACTTTTGGTTTGAGGTTTTCTAGTTTGCTATTTGTACTTGCTACTTTGATTCCTCATTTGATATGACGACATGGAATTTTGTGTGTTAGTCTAGACATAATTATCTTGGGATAATGATTTTAATTTGTTATATAGCTGTTCCACAGGCCCAATTCTCTGGTCTAAACTCTACAAAGTTGCTTCAAAAGGAGCATAATAACACCATGAGGGTGGCCGTAAATGCATATGCAACACATGCTAGCACAACTGCCAGTCCTGAAAATATTCTTGAGTGGGTTAAAAAGGATAATAGGAGATTGCTTCATGTTGTTTATCGTGTTGGAGATTTGGAGCGGACCATAAAGTACGTATGATTTCCAATAGACTAAAAGTTTATTGCTACATCTTTTTTTTCTATCTTTATCCCGTGTTCATAAGACAGCTAAAATTCAAAGTGTATTTACTCAGATTTTACACTGAGTGCCTGGGGATGAAGTTGCTTCGAAAACGTGACATACCAGAGGAGAGATATACAAATGCCTTTCTTGGATACGGTCCAGAAGATGCTCACTTTGTAATTGAACTTACTTACAGTAAGTTACAATATATAATGTCAAATTATATACCTTGGAGTAGTCTAGACGATGACTTAAGCCAATATTTATATACCCCATTGAATTGATTTATTTTGTTTGACTGCTGATCACAGATTATGGAGTTGACGAGTATGATATTGGAACTGGATTTGGCCATTTTGGTATTGCAGTTGAAGATGTAAGTCTATACTTCATTTTTTATTTCCCAATGTTTTATACCTTATTCTTTAGTTTTTCAATGCTATGCACTTGAATTCACATTTATACCACTTAAATATATTTACTCTTGTGTCAACAGTCCTCTTTTACTTTGTGCTTTTAGTCGCTTACTCTTCCATACCATTTTTTTAGTTAGCTTTTATCATGGTTTCTTATTCCCACTTTCTACCACTAGGTTTCCAGGACTGTGGATCTCATAAAGGCCAAGGGTGGAAAGGTTACCAGAGAACCTGGCCCTGTTAAAGGTGGCAATACGGTGATTGCATTTATTGAAGACCCAGATGGTTATAAATTTGAACTTCTGGAAAGGGGGTCTACTCCTGAGCCTTTATGCCAAGTAATGCTTCGTGTAGGTGATCTTGATCGATCCATAAATTTTTATGAGAAGGTGAGACTCGCTTCGGTGCTAATTGCCATACTGGGCTGTCAAAATGTTCCTCTTTTTTTTTCTTCTCATAGTTGCTAGTTTAATTTTGTTTGATTGTTTTTCATTTTCAATATCTTTGTCTGATACTGGTTCCAAATCATGTGCATGGTATATAAGGCTTTTGGTATGGAAGTTCTTCGCAAACGAGATAATCCAGAGTATAAGGTAATATGGTATTTCTGTTAGATTTGTTTTACTACAATGTCTATGATGGTTTTTGAATTTCAGAAGACTCTGCAATCTATCAAGTCACTTTAGTTTCTTTACGCTTACACACTTGCATTGCTGATACTTTGATATGCATTGTTGTATATCCACTAACCTGGTTTTACATGTAACTTACAGTACACGATAGCGATGATGGGATATGGCCCCGAAGATAAAAATGCTGTACTGGAGTTGACTTACAACTATGGAGTTACTGACTATGAAAAAGGGAATGGTTTTGCCCAGGTTTAACATTTACATCTATTTCCTTTTGTTTTTGCTATTGAGGATAGTAAAAAGGGTAAATAAAAACCCGATGGGTGCGGCGGTGCCTACTGCTTATGTGTAGCAATATTTGTAATCTGGTGGAACAATGTTTGAATGTAATGAATTCTTTCCTCCTAACAGATTGCAATAGGCACAGATGACGTCTATAAAGCTGCAGAAGCAGTAAAACTTTATGGGGGGAAGGTCACCCGAGAACCTGGACCGTTACCCGGCATCAACACCAAAATTACTGCATGCTTGGATCCTGATGGGTGGAAGACGGTATGACTTGTAGAACTTTCATTTTCAATCCTATGCATGTAGTCTCTCTCAACTATTTTTTTGCATTAAGATTTAGTATGGATCCAGATTCCTTGTTATGGCTTTCACTGTGCACATGAGCTTCATAGCTACATTGATTCAAATTACCAATCTAGTTATGCATGTTGAATGTTTTTTATATTTCTCATTTCGACTCATCTACAAGAGAAGTCTCATGAAAACCTTCTGAACATATATTCTTGTGTCTTCTATGCGAAGGATTACCTGAAAATCTGAGTTGTCAAATTCTCATGCATATTCTAAGAAAACAGCCATTCTAACATTTTATCACTGGATTTCATTCTAAATAACGGAGTTTCTTTACGCTCTCGAACATGGCTGTTAATATATCATGCAGGTCTGGTGGTGGTTATTATGCTGATATTGATCTTGATCACCACATCCTAGATCACTCACACGAAAATGAATAATCTATCAGTTATCTGTTCATTTGCCCTATCAATCTGGCTATGCCGTTTTTCGTTACGTTGTCGATACGTTGAGTTCTTATCTTATATGTTCTCTTATCATCTGCAGGTTTTTGTCGATAACATTGATTTTCTGAAGGAGTTTGAGTAAGTGAGAGAATCGTGGGATTAATGCCTGCTAGTGCCAGTAGAAATGTTGTCTGTATATGCCATGATGATGTCTTGATAGTTTTCTTTTAGGTTTGCATATTGTTGGTCAATTTCATTTTTAGGCTTTCGAAGGTTTATCTTCGTTGAGTTATAATGAAAAAACTTACAATTCAATGCAATGTTCATTCATTGACAAGATGACTCCTACTATTATGTTTCAGAAGTCAGATAAAGTTCCATTCAAATTTCAAAGGGCATGTATAGAAGTTTTATTTTTTTTTATTTTTTTTCTCAAAAAGGTAGGGTCGTAGGTCTGATGATTTTATTGTTTGATGAAAATCTAATTCAACATCATAGTTATGAGTGATGTTATGAGTTCGATCCCTAGACTCGGTAAAATACACTAGGCTTCACTTGATAACTATTTTATTTTTAGGTTTAGGTTTTATTTTTGTTTTTTATTTTTGTTTTTTGTTTTTAAAATTTAAGCATACAATCGATGTATTTTTTCTTTCTTGAATGTCTATCTTACCCCTAACTTATATTTTTGGAAACTAAACCAAAAAAATTAGAAGAAAAAAAAAGTTCCAAAAAAATTAGAAGAAAAAAAAAGTTCTGAAGAAAGTAGATTCTACCAACTTGTTTTTATTTTTGAATTTTGGTTAGCATTAGCATACTACAATAGTAAGAATTTTGAGCAAAAATAAGTTTAAATTGTAAAAATATTAGTAATCTCTCATTAATTAAGAAATTTGTCCAGAATTTTGGACGAAAAGTCTGGTTGTAAAATACTATAGGCGTCTTTTTTCCTTTTTTTTTTTTTTTGTATCGATTCTGTATTAATGAGCATTTATATTTAAAAGAAAATTGTCCGTACAAACAGTGAAGAGGGGAGAAATCTTAAGAAGGTAAAAAATTGGATTTTTTTTTTAATACAACAGTAGATTGAAGAATTCAAATCACATGCTTTGTGATTACCAGTATCATCAAAATGTTCTTATTGACATGTGTGTTGCGATTATTATTCTTAATGACATGTGTGTAGAGTTAGGAAAACTTTTTAAATTAAGTTGTTTAATCAGTAATTCAGTCCAACTCATATTTTTGATTTTTTTTTTTTTACAGTCATATATTTTGAGTTAGATTGAATTGGATTCGTAAGGGACTGTTTGATAACCATTTCATTTTTTGTTTCTAGTTTTTTATTTTTAGTTTTTTGTTTTGAAAAATAAAAACGGTATATGTTTGATAACTCATTTCAATTTTCTATTTTTAAAAACTAAAAACTAAAAAACATGTTTGATAACTGTTTTTTGTTTTTAAATTTCACATTTCACTTGGTTTTTTTTAGTTTTTTACTATTTATTTTTGATTCTTTGATATTTTTTTAAAAACAAAAACAAAACCTTGTTTTTAAAAGCTATTTTTTTTAGTTTTTATAATTCTTTTAATATTTAAAA